>VOPJ01008574.1:0-12190 GCA_014673585.1 Semibalanus balanoides | reverse complement strand
CATGTCTGGCTGATAAGACTGATTAGCGAGCTGTGGGGCTACTGACGTTGGATGTCCTGTGGGTAGACTGTGGAGTCTATCCGCTGTTCACACCGTCCTTGTTATGGCATGATGTATGAATACATATAATTTGATGTTGATAAACGTTGAATGAGTGTATTTGATTTGATGTTGATAGATGATAGAATGTTGAATGAGTGTAAGTAATATCCATATGTCTGCTTTTGTACATATCTGCACTGTGCATTTCATTTAGTCAGACACGTAGCCAGTCAGGATTTTTCAGGGCTGGGGGCTCGTCGGAATATATATATTTTTGCCCCTCAGTCATATGCTGCTGGCCAGGGGAGGTGGTACGGCAGGGTCGTATGATAATCCCATTCAATCTAGTGTGAATTTAGTTTTCTCAGGGAGGGCATGCCCCCCCCCCCCATCTGGCTACGTCACTGCATTTCAGGGGCGGCGCTAGGTCCTTGAGACTAGGTAGGCAAGGCAACTTATCATTCAAACATCAATAATCATAATACTTCGGATAGCATATCGATAATATTTCATAATATAGACGCATCGATAATACTTAATAATACAGGTGGCTAAAAGCTGCAGTCGTCTCCAACCCATCTCCAACTCCAACAAACCCATCTTTCACACATATATAGAGCGTTGTTATATGGCGCTTACTATATCTTAAGCAGTATAGCACTCCTAATTCAAGGAGTCTCTCCAGATGAGAGGCTCCCTAACGCAAAAAGGCACGTGAATTAGAGCCCGCGAATGTGAACGATTATTGCGGCTTCGCAAGCGGCGGAATATTACAGTCGTGTTTTCTAGGATAATGACCTAAAAAAGTGATTTTGAAATAATAATGAAACCCCTATCGAGCCTAGTACGAGCTACAATAACAATTGTATTGCAGCATATTTATTTTTGAAGTTATTACGCTTGAAAAAGGTGTTTCTTCTCGATTTCTAGTTTATTTGCCTACCTTACACCTACTATCTTACAGCAGGACCCGATACTTTTATACACAGGCTGGTCGAGATCTATTTAGGATGAAGACGAGGTAGGCAAGTCTTAGGCAAGGGTTTTCTCACATTTGTGCTTAATGTATTGGTTTCGAAGAATTTTCGAGCAAAATTTGGAAAATTTGCTCCAAAAATAAGGCCCATTCCGATTACAGAGACCTATTTAACTCAAACAAGAATAAAAAGAAGGGGGAGATAAATATCGGTGGTCGGGAGAACGGCTTACGAGTTCGGGTAGGCATGCTTCCAGGCCCTCAGTCTGCCTGAAGCCGGCCGCCGCTCTGGACGCGTCGCTGCTCCCGGCCGGCCGCTCAATCCAAGTAGCCAGATGGGGAAAATCCCTACATGGGAGAACCGCCCCTGCTGCATTTAGCTATACATTGGTCCCACAGTGTAAGCGGGTAACCCACTTATCCCGAATTTCAGCACTTCATGGGTCCGGCCGCTGCATTCAAGTCAAATAATAGTTCATCTCCTTCTTTCTGCCAACCGTTTCAAACCGTTTCTCCTTCTTTCTGCTCATTTCAATAGTTAACTTAATATTCCAATCTGTAAATGACGCAATAGGTTTGGAACTGAGCCGTTTCCCCAGCGCGAGAAATCCGACCAGGTCCTCAAAGAAGCGTCCGCTGATGCGCCTGGCATCTATTCGCAGCGACATCTATAAGTGATACCGTAGCGTCACTGTTAACAGTTTTTGGCAATCGATGGAAGTCGGGAGAGCTTATCGACGACTCGGACTATACAAGGGGTGCTACCAAGGGGCTTATTCCAGTCCGTCTCGGTTTTGGTATAGGCCTAATGTAGTAGCCTATTCCCGTCGCACTCTAACCTCCCAAAGTTGCTTCCAACTTGGTCCGGGTCGTATTATTTAACACAGGGCAACAGTTGCAGTTGGAGCAACTTAGATTAGAGGCGCGACGGGAACAGGCCCATAGAAGGTAGCGTCACGCGCTTTGTTAAACATTCGCACCGACCGCCTGTGTGAGTACTGGTCATTTTCCTCCCAAGGTCCCGCCTGGCGAGACCACCCGATGACGTCACGATAGCGTCACTGTGACTCGAGAGGCAGCTCAGGGGGTTTCCCTTACGGGTCACAGAGGCCCATCGAGAAATGCCCAGATATTCATTTAGTTCTATTCGGTATCAGTGTTCTTATATATTCTAACTTGCGTGGGGGGACAGACCCTCCCCCCCCAGATCGTCGAGAACGTCGGCTGATTTCGCGATGCTCGACAAATATAATTCGATTGTCGTGACGAAATCTTTATTTTTAGATCCCGAAATTGCTTGTTTTTTGCTTAAAATGGGGGGCCAGGGGGCAACAAAATCGAAAATTGTTGTGTTTTTTTCGAAAGGTTATTGTGGCCATGTGATTCAACCGATTTTCATGCACAAAACGTTTTTGAGCTTCCATTGTCATGTTTTTTTTTTTAAATGTATGACAGGGACAAGTACAAAAATGATAAATAATAGGCGTACTCAGGGATAAAACAACAGGGGATATTTTGATAAAAAATATGTGCTGTTCGTGAGTGTTTGGAACGATAGGAACATCACATGTGGGCTTTGTTGCTGTAATTTGTTAGATGTAATCTATTGCGCATAGGCGGATTCAGGTAAACAGCGTGTGGGGCACCATGTGCGGAACACCTTGTATCATTTTACTTATTTGAAGTTGGGTCTAAATTGACGGAGGACACCGCCTCCATTTTATATACCTGAGTGCGCCTTTGCCCCAAAATATGTATAATCCAAGTATGTATGATGTATATAGCAGTGGCATTGCTTCTGACGCTTTTATTCCACCGCAAACTACGAAGGAAGTATGCGCTGCACAACCGCATTCGTAACGACCTCCCAAAAACATGAGCCTAGAGCCGCCTCTGCTGGGACGATTTTTTCAAAACTTTGACACTACACGCGTCATTCCTATCTGGGAAAATTTCGAAAGTTTCAAGACGATAGACGTAACGGTTCAGACGGCAGGCGAAAAACTACAAGGAGCAGATCTGCCCCTTCAGGAATAAGGTAAACGGGCACTATTTTCCTCTCACCGCCTGAAATCGGCCGAGAATTGACACATTTCCTGATATATTTGAAGGAAATCTAAGCAACTTTACTAAGGAATGTGTGTTGTTAGAGGAGGAAGGGGGAAGCACCTGCTCATGGGGCAGGACTGGAGATTCTGAGGTCTGGACCCCCCTTGCCACTGGATGTCAAAAACTGGGGGGTCCAGTAAAAAATGAAAACTCGGTGTTGGGGTCCTCACTCCGTAAGAATTAAACAATAAGCTAAACGAGAAGCAAATTAAGTGTTGAAGGAGAGAGAGACGGGTCCTCGCATGAGTCATTATGGTATGTATCCCATCTGGTAGGATAGTTATGATTCTCAATGGTCATGATGCTGAGATACTCTGAAGGTGTTAGATAGCTCTGGCCCTCTGAGGAAAGGCCAGATGTCGGGCCCTCTGGAGATCAGAGTGACTCTGGAGGTCGAGTGGGCTCTCTGAAATCAAGTATGGAGTCTCTCTGGAGGTCAGCTAGGGCCTCTACTGGATCTAGAGTGGGCCCCTGGGGAGACGTTCAGAAGTTGGGAACCCTCTAGAGTATATGTTGCCAGTGGGCTGCTCTCTGTTTGTGTTCATGATGCGGGTCGTTCTATGCTCCAATTGGAGTTTACGAGTGACCTCGTGGATCGCTATGTATGGTACGAGCCCTTTGTAGGTCCAAGTGCGGCCCTCTTCGGTGTCACGAGTGGCAACTTGGGAAGAAAAGGAGTGGCGTGACACCTCCTAGTGAGTGGTCGAGGAAGCTAGGCCCTGTTGCTCTGGTAGGACTAGAGGCCGCTGTGGAGGAATGAGGGGGTTCTTTATAGGTCAATGAGGGCCCTCCGGAGGTCACAGTCGGTCTTCGGGGCTTCAGGCTGCCCTCTGGCCAACAGAGGGCCCCTTTAGGCCGACAGTCCCTCAGGTCCTCAGACCGATAGAGGGCTCTTCATTCTTCAAGCCGATATAGGGCCCCTCAGGCTCAGGCAGACCAATTACCCCTCAAGCTAGCCGAGGGCCCCTCAGGGTGACAGAGGGCTCCTCAGGCCAACAGAGTGCTCACTAAGACCCACAGAGAACCCCCTCAGACAGTTAAGGGCCTCTTCAAGCTAACCGAGCCCCGAGGGCCCCTTTAGGCGGCCAGATGATCTCCTCTGGTGGTCAGAGGCCCCCTCAAGTCGAAAAAGAGTCCTTCAAGCTGGCTCAGGCTTCCAAAGGGGCCCTCAAGCCACCAGAGGATCCCTCAGACCGACAGAGTGCCCATAGCTTTATCGAGAGTCTCCAGGCCGACTGAGGGCCCCTTCAGACCGACTGGTCCCCTCAGACCGAAAGCAGATCCATCAGGCCGACAAAGTTCCTTCAAGCGGACTAAGGGCTCCTTAGACCGAATGAATGTCCCCTCAGGCCGACAGAAATCGGCCTGAAGGGACAAGGCAAGGGGTAAGGCTGGAGAACCTGAGGGAGGGGTCGGAGGGGTTGAGACCCTCCCTGGGCCCTCTTGATGTTAATAACTGGGGGTCCGGGGTCCAATTAAAAAATGAAAACTGAGTGGAGTGCCCTCTTGAGCGGAAGAAAGCGGACGGTCATAGGTCAGAATTGACCCTACATATGTACAAATAGGAGTTTATAAACCCAGTTAGCCATCATCAAGTCAGCGTGGGTGATGCATGTCGACTTAAAGACGACCTGAGGGGACGTCAGTCGACCAGAGGGACTCCCTTGCCGAATTGAGGACAGTTTGAGAGGCCCTCAGTCCGCCTGAGAGGCCCTCCGTCGTTCTAAGATGCCCTTGGTCGGCGTGGGGCAGTGTCAGAAGAGTGGCCCGTTTTTCTCCATTTTCTAGACTTGGAAGTTATGTTCCGTGAAAACTCTGACTGTATTTTTTTTTAGTCTGCTGGTCCAAATAGCTGACGAGCACAAACATGGAATGTGACTTGACTTTCCGAACAACGGCCGGAACTTGACAGTGATGCGACACAAATTGTCAACACAAATTGTAAGGCGGAACCTCCATTTCCAGCCTCCAACATGCGAAATTTCGGCAGTGATTTAGGAAAATAAAACTGACATTAAAAAATGAATAAGCAAAAAACTTTTTAAAATCCAAAAAAAGTTTGTACGGATTCAGTTTACAACCCTGGCACCAATACCATCGTCATCGGGGCCATGGATAACCCTGGGATATTAATACTCGTTATACAAAAGACAGCAGTACTTTAGACTGAGACTTAAGCCCATTCTGCCATATACGCATACAGTAGCCGTTTTCACGAAGGATTTATTTATACCCGGTCGTACCCGGTGGTGCCCGGTAATTTTTCGTGCGTTTTCGGTAGTTGAGTCTAGGAACACGGCTTTTCCCAGATATTTTTGGTATCAATTGAAACTTAATGAATTCATGTACAATTATCTGCTCTTTCAATGCGAAATTTCCCGTTGGTTTTATTTGTATAATCAAATTCATAAGCACATATTACCGGGTACTACCGGGTAGTACCCGGTGGTACCCGGTAATATGTGTCTACCGTGTATTAATATACACGGTAGACATATTAATACAGGCAATACACGGTCGTTTAGTTGTAACTTGTATTAAACTATTTATCTAATACATCCTTGTATATTGTATAATTATATCCTTTTGCATGAAGTGACCATTTGTGTGATAAAAATCATCGTTAAGAAAGTCCTGCATGACCCGCAATAGCGTCGTAAAGAGCGAATTAGCGCTTCTGCACAACAATGTCGTAAATGCCTACTTGAATAAGTCACTGAGTGGTAAGGTTACCTCATAAAGCATCACATTTTACACCGGATAGAGTCCATGCATCCCATTGATCATGTGATATGTGTGTGGAAAGAGCTTCACGCTGACAGATTCTTTATTTGGCTTGCCTTCATGCATGTATGTGTGCCTTCAGCCTACGTCACTGTATACGCCATGGCCCGGGCGATGACAGATTCAGTGGTCATTTTAGCCACAGGAGCAATAGCCGTTTACTGCTGTCATTCACATGCGCTGGTGTTATAAATGTTCAGCAGTCACGCGCTAAGCTACATCGCCCCTCGTGTATATGTGTATACAAAGTGGTAGGTGTGTAAGCGTCGTATGCTCTCTCAGTTCCACAGGAGCTTAAGTGTTTAAAATGGTAGCGTTTGAAGTTCCCTAAATGTATGACTGAGTCCATAAATCCATGTATGTACGTAAACCCACGTCATCTATTTTACAGTTTGTGCCTCATTTATGGTAGGTATATTTCTCATGGCATGGTGTGTTGGTGTGTTGGCCGTCCAAGGTTCGGTATAAATCGACGTACCTTCTTTTAAGTTAATGATACACACATTCATAACATAGCTTGGTACTAGTGCTAACCCGTCGCGCTCCGTTGGAAGATCTATGCAAAGGTACTACATTTTTTTGTACGTTTTGTATCCGTCATACTACCGAAGTATCCACCCGTCAAGGGATCGTGGTTTGTGACTTTGGTTTTTCAATTCGGTGCGAACCGCTACATTTTTTTACGTTTACCGCCCTATTTGTGATTCATGTGCACGCGAACGCCACCTATAACCATGGACGTCGAAAGCGGAGGGACGGGGGACGCGTCCCCCCCCAAAAATCGGAGGGGGACGTCCCCCCAGAAAGCTGACCTACTTAATTTTGTTTTGCAGAATTCGTTCAAAAAGATATGGAACTTAATACATTTAATGTTAAGGTGGCAATGTCCCTTTTAAACGTCACTATCTCCCAACGCACAACATAAATGTAACTGCAATTTTGTAGGAAGACGTTACATAATGTAGAATAAGGTACTGTAAGGATCAAGTTGATATCTATCATAGTTTTGCAAAATATTTAGAAACTCTGGGAGGGGGGATAAATGTTGCCCCCTAGTCGGAGCATGGGTTCATTACCTAGCCACATAGTTAAGTGCAAAAAAGTATTCAACGATATAGGGCTAAAAGTGATCTCTAACTTTATCTAAAAATTCATCGTGTCTTAAACACTTGAAAATATTTAAACAGTTCCAAAATTATTTACAAATCACTAAATATTTTCAGGTTTCCCAAAAAAGCTAAGCATTTCTACATTATTATGTAATAACTAATAAGTTGATGATATAAAGGTACAAATAAGTCACATCAGCTAATTTAAGTGCGTAAGTACGGGCAAGTGCGTTATATTTTGCACCTCTGTCCATGATAGTCCCTGGTACACACAAGAAGCTCAGTTTGGTGTCGTTCTTGGAAACAAGTCTTCCATGCGAACCATTCGGGTAAATTTCACGAATAAAGTATTGCAAAATGTGCACTTATACTATGTATTGTATCGCTAGAAAGATTATACTTACTGATCTGATCATGGGTGTCATTTTCTGCAAATTATTGGGGACCCCAAAGCTAACTTTACAGATTATATTTCCATTCTTACCATGCAACGTCATATGCCCCCCCCCCCCTCAAAGTATACAAATCGACACCGGTGGCTCTGACGTCATTGGTATGTTTGATCGATCCGTTGTTGGGTTTGGAAATTATCCTATGCGTGCATTTCGTCAATTTGCCGATGACTAAGATGCGTCAGATCATCCGAATGCCAATGTACTGATAAACCACTCGTCACTGCGTAACTTTGCCCCTAAAGACGGCTCCTAAAGAAGCACCGGCATTCGATCATCACGGCCCGGCATACACTAATAAACAGCTAGTCTGGGTGTAATCCAAAACACGTCTTCTTTCAGCGCCGACATGTAGTTCGCGCAGCGTTTATCAGAAGCCCTGCAGCGAACGCACTCTCCGCGAACTTATCTCAACATATCCCCCAAACTGTCCTCAATTTGTCCAGTATCCGGCCGGTGAGTCACCACTTCCGCTGCTCTAATCCAATCGGTATGCCAACACATCATCGCCGGGGGCGATACGCCGCCCGACACACAGCACCCACCCCTGCGATACACCACGCCGCCTCGGAGCCTGTCATCCGTAAACACCCCGCAGCGACTCCTCTGACCACCGCCGCACCGGCGGCATGACATTACTGACAGCCTGACGCAGTGACGCATTGCATACGTTACCCAGGGTATGTACAGACCGCTCAACGTGAACCACACCACGCCAATATCAGACTACACCGCCTCCAGTCGGTGATCTCAGCGCTCGTCACGTCCTCGAGCTCCGGTAATCAATCGTTCGGTCACTCGTTCCGCCATTATTTCGGCCGTACGTCCCTGCCGGGGCGACGATTAGCCCGGCAAACGGTGCGCCCCCGTTCGATGGCTACCCGAGTAAATAATCGGCCAGCCATTGGGGTGATCGGACGCGCGGGTGGGCGGGGGCGGGGGCGGGGAGAGGGGGAACAGTAGCGGTAGCCTGTGGCAGCCATGTTGACATGACCTTGTCTGCTGGCGACTGCCGGCGGCGGCGGCGGCAGCGGCGGGGGCGGGCCGGCCGGCGCCGCGGCTGCGTGTTTTTACTGAGGTGGCTGGCGGCGGGGCGGGGGCGGAGGCGGCTCCGAGGTGGTCGGCCTGACGGCTGCCTGACAGTCCGTCAATTCCGGCAGCCGTGCATCTGTCGCTGCCCGTCTTGCGCGCCGTTAGAGACGGACAGAGGCGGCCGGCGCGGCAGGAGACTATCACAGCGGGGTCACACCAGTCAGCGATGTGTGCACTGTGTGCACGTGTGCAGGGGCGGCACGGCTGATCGGCTGTTAGTGTGTGGCCAGAGAGAGGGAGGAGACGCTGCGGTGTGACATGACGTCTGTGACGTCTGTGGTGTGACGCGCCACAGACAGTGGCGGCTGATGGTATTTTCGGATTCTGGGAAAGCAATCCCCAGGGGCCCACGGAACGTCAGGGCTCCCGCCTCCCTCTTAGGACTGAGGGTCCTCTTTACCAGCTGGACTGAGGACCCCTTAAACCGGACGATGGCTATCTCATACCGGCTGAGGACTCCCTCAGGACGACTGCGGGCTGACCAAGAGTGCCTTAGGCGGATCGAGGATACATTTAGGCCTTTGGACAATTTGTATTGGTCAAATAAGGGGAACAAATATGTATTTCCGGAGGACCTGTCTTCCAAACTGGGGGGGCTAAACCATATGTTTGCCCTCCCCCCCTCCACTCATTTAGTGGGGGCAGCTGTTTCCCTGCCCACTTCTTCCACCGCTCCTGGGCACTGACAGTGCCAATAATTTGTTTAGCTCAGAGTAGCGAACAGAGGCATCACATGTGACACGTTTTCACAGGCAGAAGGGTTGCACTAAAATGTTGCGAAGTGATTGATGACAGTGACTTGAAAATATAGTCGGTGAAACAGTTGTCCGCGGACACAATCAAGCCTTAAATGTTAAGCGACTCATTTCATTTTGAATATCATCTGGGCAATATCGCGCCATCCTTTTGTTATTAAACAATTGCAAAAATAAATGAAAGGGGCAAGCCATACTGCTTGAACATTTTTGAAAAAACTCTCAGGAAGTTTTGCATGGATCATTTCATGGTGTTGAAGTCTTTTACTAAGCAGAGCTTGCGTAAACCCTGACCCACCTACCATCCCATCTCGCCAATTCCTGTTCACGGGACTTTACGTCGAAAGTCTTTACGGGTTGCAAAGCCTCAGCACGCTCTTGCCTACCGGGTGCTGACTTTGACCGCGACTACTGTCACCCACTGCAGGTCATCATGGTCAATGACAATAGCGCGAGTCGGGACGCGATCTCTTATCGTCTCGGGGGGGGGGGGGTACATCCCACCCTATCTGGGAAGGAAGGGTAAGGGTGAGTCTGCGTGCTTAACAGTTCAACTAGTTGCATCTGTTTCGCGAACGTTTTCGTTATAAGCCAACACCACTTGTGCCGCCAAGTATGCATTATTGGCTCCTGAATGTTAATATTGCAGTTTCCTCAAATCTGTTTGACCTTGAAGAAGTTTCCATAAATTCAGAACTAACATCACTAAAACTTCCGCGTGTCTTTAAGCTATCACAAAACAGCATCAACGGCCTTGAATATGAATGGCCTGTCGTTTTGTTTAATACCATAATATTATTGTGTTGTGCAATAACTTGCTCCACAATATCCTTAACCTTTTCCTATGACTCCTAACTACTCTATGCCAACGCTCAGTGGCTCCAAGTTCACCCAACCTGTTCGTCAAACCCAAACTTGCTCGTATTCCAGCGCTGACATCAACTGGCTGCCAAATTTGACCGGCTCACCGTTTCACGCCGCACTCACGTCATCGGCTCGTGCTGGTGCCGGCCCCGTGGTGCCGGGTTTGAAATAACTCTCCTGTATCGTGTTCACATCAGTCGCCTGACCACTGACCACTCCGGCAGCGTCGGACATGCCATGACGCCGCACACCTCCGCCGGCCGCAGCGACCCTTCTCAGTGAGGCCGTACTCACAAGACTCGACCGCATGGCCTCACACGCTTACGCAGCAGCATCGCCTCGGTACTCTGAAATTTTAGAGTTCTACATGGGTCGTGCTATCCCCATGGCTGGCCGACCTCATGGATAATGGGTGGGCTGGACTGGAAAATTCGAGATTGATGGCTGTGGCTACGGCCTGTGGCTGGCATAGCCTACCTTGTGGATTTTTGTTTTGCATTCAATCTTTAACAAACCATGTCTTGGTTTAAACGAAGCCTTGGCATGTGCCATAACCAGTAGACTGGAAATAAACACATATGAATTTATACTATAATTATCAGCGCTCGGGCCCAAAATATCGTTAAAAAAATACATAAAATAATAACATCATCTAGGCCAGCCATTGACATTTGGCAATTGGCTGTGGCTGACTGTGGCTGTGATGCCATGGCTGTGGGGCGGCTAGGCCAAGGAAAAGTGCAGCCATGTCGAACTCTACTCTGAATCCGAGAACGCGGGGAGACGGCAGCGAAAAATGACAGAAAACTTGCTGTACCGTCAAAATTTGTGAATTCATGCTACTTTGAGTACATACATATAATTTGCTTATCAAATCCGTCCGAGAACCACAGGCCTAAACTCTACAGGCCTACGTTAATCAAAGCAAACATAATGTGCTGCTTTCCACATCATGTATTCAAAAGTTTCCGTACCCATGTGCCAAGTATCGGTGGATTTTTCATCTCTGCTCAGACCACCCCGGTGGCCGTCAGCGCGTGCCCAGACTGTGGTCGGTTTGTTGTTCTGGCTGACCCAGCGAACATCCGGCTGGCCGCAGTGTGATCCAGAGACGTGCCATGCGTCTGTTTATTACTGGAGGAGCCGGTGGCGTGGCGCAGATGAGGACGAGAGGAAGCGGATGGACAGAGAATGGGACCCAGGCGAGGCCGACATGAATGTGACGAGCTGGAAGTGGCTTGAAAGGAATGAGTTTGCTCGAACAGGGTGGACGCTAGGTAGTACCGTAGGAGAGTGACTTAAATTGTCTTGGAGGGTGGATTCGAATGCAGATGTCGGTTGGTATTAGTGATAACTCAGTAGAGTACACACTACACAGTACACAATACACATAGCTATGACAATTGAAATACCTCGCACGTTGGCAATGTTAGCCCATGCAACTTGGGGTATCATAAAGTGTGCAAACGCGACGATCGACATCCTCGCCGGCATCTGAGACGACGTCTGCGGCTTCACCTCGGACGGCACCTTTAGGCGGCATCGCCATGACACCTTCCCCATCCCGCTGATGTATGTTCTGATGTACGAGCTGCTGACGTCCGCTCCGTCCGGTCGTCCTCGCTGACAGTGTGACGGCTACCAGCGCGGCGCGACCGATGTCACCGCCCCCGAATGATGATCGCTGGATTATTTGTTCACGCATGTCGCTGGCGTGGTCGCCGGCCGTTCCAGTGGCCCTGTCACTTGGCGCCAGATGATGAAACGCCGAACAGAAGCCAGGCGCGCTCCAGGGGGTCCGATGTTGGAGACCGGAACGTCGCAGTGATGTGACGACTTAATGTTAAAACAAAGCTATGTGGTGAGTCCATGAAGCTCAGTTTGGGTGTTGCCGAGTACCTAAGTTGTTTATGTTGTATACAGGAAATATTATACTGTTTGGATAAACGTTTAAACGGTACAAATATTAGTTTGAAACATTTTTAGTTTGAAATCAATGGAATATGT
>VOPJ01008573.1:0-12190 GCA_014673585.1 Semibalanus balanoides | reverse complement strand
CATGTTTTTCGTGAATATCTCGCAAACGAAGTGGTGCAGGGCGGTAGTGTTTGAGCGACATTTACGGCAACACATTATCGGATCGTTTGACGCAAAAAAAGTCGAAATCGGTTGGTAAATTTGAGTTATATGGATTTGAATTCCAAAATCGCGGCCAGAATCGAGGTCGGCGAAGCGATATCTTAGGAACAAACAGTCAAATCGGGACGATTCAAACGCCATTTGGTAGCCAATATCAATGTTCATATCCAAACAGAACTTCAAACACATTGCTGTTGACCCGTGACGTCACAGAGGACAAATCACAAAAATGGTGACATTTGGCACGATTTGACCTTCGTGACCTGGTTTGACCTTTAAGATATTGAGCTAAGGTCACCAAAATTTCAGAGAATGTAGATCATCATAGCACCTAACTACCCTATAAGTTTCAACGTTCTAGCTTTATTACTTTCTGAGATATCTCGGGGGGGGGGGGCACTAAAGTGCCCCTCTCTCCAGGGCGAGTTGCGGCATACCCCTCTCCAGTGCGCGTGCTTAAGCTATTATTTTATGAAGGGAGTGGGCCGTGGGCCTTGGCGCCAGCAATTACCGCCAAGAGCCTCTGCAAAAAATTAATGTAATTCATTTAACCATTCTCCAAATTTCTATAAGCAATTGGGAAACTTGATTAAATGCCGCGAAGCATAACGCAATTTTCCACTTTTAGCTGTGAATAGCTGGATTTTGACTGCTGCAAAGGCAATTTTACGATAATTTGTGATAACAATTGGAAAACTTATGTCATGCCGCGAAGCGGCCCGAAATTTTACCTTTTTTGCTGTGGATAGCTGAATTTTGACTGCTGCAGACAATTTGTACGATAAATTGCTAATTTTTCTTCCCCGTTTTTTTTTTTTTTTAGGTGGAGGCGGGAGGGCAAAACATAGTTGCCCCTTCCCTTGAACGGTCTGGGGGGGGGGCATGGCTCCGTTGCCCCCTGGATCCGCCTTTGTTGTAACACCCTTCGTCAACGATTAAGAGTCATTCGGTAACGCCCAAAAGCTACGATTTTAATATTTTGTATTGTGGAGTAAGCCCTCTTGATATTTAATCTATATCACCCACTCCAAACCATGTCTTTTCGTGGATCCCAGATGAGTTCCTGAATAGGTCGGAAGGGTGCTGAACTTAAAAAGGTTGGAGGGGCCTCCAGACGATCTGAAGGGCCCCTGGGCTTTTCAACAATAAGACTGCAGAGTGCAGTTGTCCAGGAAATATAATTCAAATTTACGCGCTGCTCCGTGACGCAGTTTAACTACATATTAGATTACATGCAGGTAAAAATCTTGCCGGTTCTCGGCGCATTTATGTGTTATGTTACTGCTTTCCTAAAATATTGAACAAAGTAGTTCACTTTAGCACTTTTTATACCGCACTTCTAAACGCACAATAACATTTTTAGAGTTCCGCAGTCCGCACCATACGCAATGCGACGCATTGGCGAAAATGCATGTACAGTGCATAAAACTAGAAATTTTGGCGCTGCTTCGCGGCGCAATTATTTTAAGAGATTCAGGTGTTAAGCCTGACAAATATTCGAAGTTATTATAGCTGATTCCAAATGGGTGTCACTGGTTCCAAAGTTGATATGACAGTTTGATACTCCCAGCTCTAAAAGGTGGCATGCCCATGCCAGTGTTTGGAATTTTAATTTCAGGAACCTGGTCCCGGAGAGCAGAATGCCAGCAAGATTTTGAGGCAATTCTGAACATTTACGGCCATTTTCATTTACAAAAAAATGTCCAACCTTTATGTTTTCAAAAGACAGTTGATGTAAAGGTCAATATCCGGATATTATCCATGTGTCATTGCATGCATTGCAGAGCTGATTGCACTGTTGAGTGTTGATGGCTCATTGACAAGTATCTGGTAAAAAAACTAACTAGCTGACTTTAAGATTTTTGCTTACATGTAACAACAGACACTGCTTTTCTACTGACACACCAAATGAGTGTGCTTAACCTGCAAAATTGATTAAAATTTGAGTAGTAATACATGAAAAGAGAGTAAATGTTTCAAGAGAGCAAAACCTTGTGGACCCTCAAAAGACCAGAAAATGAGGCAAATTCCAACACTGCCCATGCCTACTGCTATACTGCATTCTTCATCCATGTAACATGTCTTTTCATCCGTTTTCTTTGGCCCTTTCAACGCATGGGAATGGGCCCTTTCAATGTTCGGGGAGGGTCCTTTCGCGTTTGACCACAATGAACTTGGGCTCTGTTTACCTATCCCTTGCTGCATTGAGTATTGACATTTAGTCTAAAATAATTAAGTTATTTGTGCGTTTGTATTTTGCATTGGCTGGCATGTCAAAAAGACGTGAAATGTATGGCCCTTCCTTCATTTAATTTGACATTCTGTTGACAGCGGTGGGTCGTTAAAGGGATAGTATCACCCCCCACACACACACCGCTTAACCCTGTTAGTGGCAGGCTCCTGAAACGAATCCTGGGTACACCACTGACCTAAGGATCCAGACTGTTTTCTACCAGTGACATATTCATGAATTAACATAACCCATATTTAAGAAAAGTTTGAATTTCTTTTTCAACTTACAAGTACAAAGCAACACATTTTTACCAGTCATAATTTATGAGTACAACATTTGTTGGTGGTCTAAAAACCAACAAACATGAACTTTTCTGACACTGCAATGAACCCTTGTATTTGCAATAAAAAGGGGTGGGCACAGCTACCAAAAAAGTATGCTTTGCTAACTGCTAATCCACCAACTAAAAACATCACTTAGCTAATACTATACCACTACACAAATAGCAGAAGCTAATGCTAACTACTAACCAATAACTTTTATCATATGAAATTGTTTCTTTTTTGCTCTTTAACCCTCAAAAACGGATATCAAAAGCTGCACAAACTGTCATAGAGAGCTGCAATATTAATGCTGTAGCTTAGACATAGAGTTTTCCAAAAAGTATAGCAAGCCAAGATCAGATGATGACCAAGGCACACTCAAATAATTAAATTAATACATAAATGATTTGTTTAATTAAATGTATTTTTAAACAGAGGGTGGAGGTTGCTCCCATCCCTACAATTTCCTCTTCCTTACCCACCCTCCCACCCTTCCAATATAATTGAGAAACAATAAAAAAATATAAATGAATTTAGTTAGCTGACAAAGTTAGCTTTTGAACATAAATTAACAGAGCTAATTGGTCGCATGTGTAGGGATTGTGAATTTTTGGGTGTAAAGCCGGACCTACAATAAATGATATTCCACTCTTTTGCCCGATTTCGAAGGTTTATTTTCCACTCTTTTTCGATTTTGATAATTATTTTTCACTCATTTATTTTAATATGTAGGAGCAAGAGAATGATCAAGTTTTGTTAAATAGGGCAGGGGAGGTAAAAGTGAATAATGGGTAAAATTCTTGAAAAAGGCTCTTTTGGGTATAATTTTCCACTCTTTTTTCATGATTTTCAGTCTGAATTTCCACTCTTGCACCTGGCTCTAAGCAATACTAGGACACTGAATTGGTCTGCTAATGGATTATAAAAATTAGCTGAAATGCTAATCTGCTTAAAGAAAATCAGTTCACCTTCACATGGGTTCTGAACTGAGATAGCAGTTTTGTAGCCAGTGATGAAAAGCCCCTAGCTGCAAGTTTTCTGGGCTGAAACGGCTTCTCGCAGCCAAATATTTTGACTTTTTGTCCAGGTTGGGCCCATAAATAAGAATGTCAAGAATGTGGGCCTTCTACACTGGGCAGGGCTATACAGAATCTTACGGCAACTACTTTTGAATTTCTTATTGCTGAGCCACGTTTGACGTTGCAAAGATTATGCATATAGTTTTGATAAATTAATCATGTACGTCCTTCTGTCCTGAATCAGCACGATGTATGGCTATTTTGACATTATGAAAATAAGATGTATTTCAAAATATAGTCAAATTGTGTTTGAAAAAAGTGAACTATTTCCTTTAACAAAACGTTAGATCCACTAACAAGCGGTTAGCGGATAAGCAAAACCATGCCCATCACAGGCAATACATGCAGTCTCTTAATTCTGAAATATTGCCAGAGCCGTATCAATTAAAACATGTACCTCTATTCTCTCTATAGAGTTCAGTGGTCTATTCGGTATTAACGACATGCACGAGGCGCCATAATAGCCGCACACCGAGAATCACGCTTTTAACAACGTTGTCGAGAATAAAAATAAACCCATCACTGCGGAAGTAAGAAATGTCAAATAGCTTGTTCAGACAACAAATGACAACATAACGGGAACTATTCAGAATGTTGACAAAGGTATATTACCGACAGAGCCACTATACCCCGACGACCAGCCGGCGTATTTGTTTACAAATCACAACATATCACAATCAAGGCTTCATCGGACGAGCACCAAAAGTTGGATAATACGCAGTAGTTGGCCGCCAGGGACCGCTAGTGAGTCAGTAAGTTTTGACGTTGCAAGCCTATAATAACAGTTTTTATTTATATTTCATTGCGCAACATATTTATTTATCCATTTATAAATAAATGCATTAATATTTTTTTGTTTGCGAATTAAAAATATCCTGGCTCACCAGTTGTTTCTGGCGGCCAGCTGCTGCGAAAACTTCAGCTCTTAGTGGAAGGCCTTGATCGGCCACAATCAAATAATTGGCAGCTTTTAGCTTTCGTGACGTCAGAAATCGTGAAGTTTTATTTTTTAAATCCCTTTACTCGTGCTAGCACTTTGGAAGGTACAGCGATCTCGGACACAATTCAAACTCGATTTTACGATGAGTTAGCGGTGATAAGAAAAAGAAAGCAAACCTTACGAAATCCACATATTTTTTATATAGATACTAGGACATGCTTTGCCTGTGGGCCTGTGGCTTGTTGGAAGCATGTTTGTCGCGCCCCGTCATAAATTATCGTCATTAATCGCCCCTGTAGCTCAGTGAGGGAGCCGGCTGGACTTCTGACCTATCCGGTTGGTGGCAGCCCGGGTTCGAGTCGCTTCGGCGCTCGCTATTTGCTCCTGACTGGGATGGCTGCGGGCTGGTGGTAGGCGGTCGCACTCAAGGCAGGTGGGACGTCAGTAGCGGGGGTGGCTGTGTCCCAGGTATGTCGGGCACGTCCAAGACTTTCGTCTCTAAATTCTGCCGGTCAACAGGAATTGCGCAATCGGGTGGTGAGGTCAGGACCAGCGCAACAAGCTCTGCTTAGCGCGGGTCCTGCCTGTCCTAAGTCCTGCCGGAACAGACGGTACCCAGGCACCTTGATGAGGCGGTCAGGCGTGCCCGATTTCAAGTTCGTCTCGGTGATGCTTACAACATCAGAAGCTCTCTGCTGCAGCTCGGCTGCAGTGTCTGGGAGCTTTGGCAGGAGAGATTGCACGTTCAGTAGCTCGATGGTGATGTTGGAGGGGTTGCTGGCAGTTCCGGTGGCAGCAGCAGCGGTGTGAGTCGATACTACTCGTTCAGTCTGCCGAAGAGACAGGCGCTGCGGGTGGATCAGACAGCGCTGTTCACAGTCGGCCAGGCCCTGAGTCCTGCGGGAAACTTGTACTGTGACAGGCCGAGACGTGATGTGCACGGGGATAGGCCGCTGTGACTCATGACCACCTCTCACTCCTCGGTGCTTGGTCACCTTCAATATCGCAAGTTGCTTGAGGCGGACCAGGAAGCTGTCGCTCCGCCGGCCAGTGGTCAGGCTGTGAAGCTCGAGTAGGTGTTGCCGTGTGTAGACAGCGCCACCAGCGCGGCTCGCCGTCAGTAAAGCATCCGGCTCGTCCGGTCGGTCGTCTCGTTCGCGTTGGTAGTCCGTTTCTGCTTTCTGTTGGTGCTCTACACGAGGGGGTGACACCCCAGCGCCGGGAGCAATCACCTGGTCGCTGCTCCCTCTGACTTTGGCCCGGCGAACCCTCCAGCCCGCCCAACAGCCACGCCGCACCGGCCGCCGGAGGCGAGCCCCCGCAACCGCGTGGGCGTCCAGCATTGTTGTTTTTAGCCAGTTACCGTCACAAGTCGCGGGGAGGCCGTCGTCGGTCGGTTTGGGTTGTCATGGCAACTGGTAGGGGTGCTGAAATGTGTGACACAGTTTTTTGTAGGGAGAGGTACTTTTCTCCGCGCCGCTTGAAACTTCATGCGCGTCGGCGATAATATAGTGACCTATATTATGCCAAATGTATTGATAGTACGGGGTGCTTAAGGCATGTAAACGTCACTGTTGCACTGTCTAGATAAAATTGGTATTGCCTTCGCCGACAGAAACCTTCCGATCTTCACAAAATTAAATGCGGACCTTCATGGAAGTGGCTTTACAGTTTCAACTTCAATCTTGTGAAGATGATTTAGAACAAAATAAGTTACTCACAGTTTTGATGCATTAACGGTAAGATGAAGCTGACGATAGCGAACACTTGGATAACACGTTTCACTGCCACTTGGATAACACGTTTCACGCCTTGTACCACCAATAAATATTAACCCGCGCACCGACGGGGGTCTTATCTTAGCCAACTTCGAACCGACGGGGGCGGATAACCGCCCCCCAGAGATCTCGAAAACTATGCAACGTAGCGAGAAGCGGAAAACGGCGTGAGGTAGGCCGTGACGTTGTTATAAGGCCTTGGCCGTGACGATTACTAGAGAAAATACTAGACTATTTTTTTATCAGGTCAATATTGAGGTCACCAGAAGTCAAAACAGGTCAAATTTTTCAATATTTCGAGTAAATTGAGCAATGCTTTACATAATCCGGGATAGTCAGTAACTAAACATAAAGAGGAGCAATCTGAAAAAAAAACACTGCAATCCCTTGAAAACACTCTTTTGCTAAATATGTCATCAGATTTGAGTTAGCGGGTCAAAGTTTAGCGGCTCCAGAAGGTCAATGAAAGGTTAAAATGGCTTAATTTTTTACTGGAACAAGTTGTTTGCCAAATTACCTTTAAGTATAAAAGGTAAGGAAAGCGATTTTGTCACCATCGTGTTTACGCACATAACGGCGCATTCTAAACATATATCGTATGATTAGCTAGGTTAAACTAAAAAAATTACCTGGCCTACCTGAGGTCATGTTCAAGGGGTTCAAGTCAAATTTTATGTCGGTCGGTGAAGAGGGGTTGAGTTGACAAGAGAAACAGAATGGTGAAACCACATCGTTCTACCTTACGTAAAATATGAGTTATGTACAAAACATATGACCTGGGGGCACATTGGATTTGAACTTAAAGAGGTCACAAAAAGAAAATGCCAACATGCATTCTCTGCTTTAGCTTCAAAATAGTGTAAGGATGACAACTGATCACATTTAGCCGTTTTGTTCGATTATGCGCATTTCATTTTCTTCCCATAGACTTTAATGGGAGGTCACAAATTCACATGACCTCAGGGTCACCGATCTAAAAAAATAAGAGATTTAACCCGCGCACTGCAGGGGGGTTGATTTCCGCCCCCCCCCCTTCAGTTTTTTCAGGGAGTAGCGGAAAAACGGCGGCGCGCAGCGCGCGCCAAATCGTACACCTGTTTGGGCATCAATTACCCACCAAACATTGGAAAAGTTTTGACTTTGAGTCATCTCAGGTCAGATCACAATTCCATGTCAAGTGACCTCACTTCAAAAATGTTTGCGTTCGCTGCCAAAGACCACAGTCTTTTTTCGAAGTTTTGAACTTTGCAGGATTTCATTAAGAATATCAGTACTACAATTCAGAATCTCGGATTTTTTGTAAATCGGTGACCAGAATGTCAGGTCAGATTTCCTGACCTCCCCATTAATAAGGTGAATGGGGGAAAAATTAAACAAAGCTTCCCCTTTAGAAAAATATTACATTGGTCAAGGCAATCTTTCAGAATCATGCTATTTTAGCTTCATTCTAAATGATCAAGGTGCAATTGTTTGCTTAGTGATTTATACTAAGGTCATTCTGAGGGTCATCTGAGGTCATCAGCAATGATTTGCTATAATAACTATATGATAGAAAAGAGATAGAGACGATAGTTGACACCACTTGTTGTTCGTCTCGTCTGGCCGCGTAGCCCATATTGCAAACATAACCTACACTGGCGTCACCAATGACCTTGACCTGAGGATCAAATTAATTGAAGTGACATTCCAGGTCACCGTATATATTTTGCAAAGCTGCATCAATGAGACAAACACGATTGGCGTCAAAAATGTTTTCCCTATCGTTCTTAGGTGACATACTATTCACGAAAAAACTGTTTGCTAAAAAACAGTATTTTTGACCTTGCATGACTCTGACCTAAAATATTTGATCTGAGCTCCAATTTTGAGGACCTGGTGCGATTGCAAATCTCAATTAGCTTATCCGATTGCCTCGGAAACGTTTCTCCTAGCTATCATAGTTTCCGAGATAATCTGGAGGGTTTCTGGAAAAAGAGTCCTAAAGGTCCTAAAAACCGAAAATCTGCCTTGGTGACCCACTTTGTGACCTCAATTTTGACCTGATCCAAGAAAAACTGAATACTTCGATAGAGGCTTTGCCGTAGAAGCTATTTCTAATGCCGTTTTTCTGCTTTGTCTCTACGTTGCGTAGTTTTTTGAGATATCACGGGGGGGCGGAAATCACCCCCCTGCAGTTCGTGTTCGGCGCGAACCCCCTTGCAAGTGCGCGGGAAAGAACTGGAAATACCCGAGGCCATATTTATACACTGTTAGTTTCAAACTGTTTGGTTCATCACTGTGGCTTTGGCAAGATGTCGAACTTACAAAAACGTGACTTAAGGTCAGGTCATTCAATGTGACCTGACAACGTGACCTTAAAAGTTAGGTAATCAATTTGTTTAGAAAGTGTGGGCAATTGATGCCCAAAGAGCTGTGCAAAATTTTGCGGCGCTACGCGCCACCGTTTTTCCGCTAGTCCTGAAAAACCTGTGGGGGTGGATATCCGCCCCCCGTCGGAGCGCGGGTTAAACACTGCGGAGCGGCCGGGGGTCGCCGCCAGTCTAGCGCGCCGCCCGGTCTCAAGTGCTACATATACATTAATTGATACATAAGATTACCAACGTCTAACAGCATTATTCAGCAAGCGGTACGACCTGTCCTTGGCAGTAGACATTACCCGCATTTCCAGGGAAGTCCTCTCGAGTAGCCACTGGTTGTGAAGATCCTCGTGATGAGGCAAGCCGAGTTCCAACGACCATTCTCCGGGTCCAGTGGGAAATCTTGTCTGCAAAGTAGCCTCTCTGTATCCGATGCATCGTTAGTTTCTGGATTAATCTCCAGCATTGTTCCGGTCGAAGGGAGGCAGTGTCATCCCACCCACACTGAACAGTACCAGAACGACGTCTTCAGGGTTTCTGCAACTCCTGGTGACGTGGCAACAGTCTTTAATGGTCGGGAACGGAGTAAAACATCGGGGTAGAATATGCAAAACTCTGGTCTCACAAGCATTCCCACCGACTTAGTACCGATTTCTTTTCAATCTTTGCCTGTGGTCGCCTACTAAGACTGTGTTTTCCGATCTGTTGAGCCTTTGTCTGCTGGCTTGTGAGAGTCTTTATCGTTTGAACCCGGCATTGACTGGGGAGGGATGGGGGCGTTTAATGCCCCCTGACGAATTTTCGTAATAACTCTTAAACGATTAGCGCTATCAACGTTAAAAGTAGCATAACGACATAACGTTTTTGGGCTTTTATTGACAAGATACAGACAAATGCCAGTTTTATCTCAGACACACATGAGCACTGTATTTCTGAGACAAAGCTGGTCCAGAAACATGCATTTTTTATTTGTATTTAATAATTTGAAGTTTTGACATTTTGAGACATTACTTTGACCTTAGCTTCATGTAAATGAAGTCTGGTTGTGAAATGAGTATTACTATCGACACTACGCGTAAAATAATCCATAAAACATATGCTGCATGAGTTTCGTAGATATTTTGTGTATACTGATCTTCTGTGACCTGACCTTTGTGACCTTTGATCCTTGCCAACAATATCACTTTCGATCATGTATGTATATCATACCTTTGAGAGCAATTTGGTTGATAACGGTCGTAATATAAAACTTTGAATAAAAAGTATGACCCATAAACTAAATTATATCAATTTCGACCTATGACCTGACCGTGACCAAAAATGTGACCTCAATTTCAAACTTTTGAGCGTGCTTTAGCTTTTCCTCACTTATCGCTTTCGAATGCCACCTTGCGCGCGATCATTGGTTCTGAAGATAACCAGGTAACGTTTAACACACACACCCCCTGCCCTCCTGCAGTCAATGGTGTTCAGATCAAACCACAGTTAATGCATATATGCTCTCGTCTGGGTAGGACAAGATCACTGCGTGCTCCTCCGGGTAGGGGAGGGTACACCCCCTTGCTGTTTTCTCCCCAAATTAACCCGCGCCGGGGTCGTGCGGGGGCTGTTTAGACGCCCCCGTCTTAGGTTTTCGTGCATAATCGGAGGGAAAACGGCGGCAGCCGTAGCGCCCGCCAATTTCAATTACCTATTTCAATTCAAATCTGTTTGGCCCAGCCTTCTTCTATTTTAATAGACTTTTCAGGTCAGTGTCAGGTTCAGGTCACCAGGCCGGGTCATTGTGACCCCTGCCTCCAAAAAAGTTTGCGGCCCTACCAAAGCCAGAGTTTTGTGTTGATCGGTTTCGTACTTACAGGATTGCATAAGGGCATCACTACCTATAGGTTGTTTATCTCGGATTTTTCATGTCGGTGACCTAAGGTCAGGTCATTTTTCTGAACTCACCATTATAAGTCAATTGGGAAATATTCAAATGCTTTCCATTCCTAGGATACGCATGATATCAGCCCAATTCCTTCTTTATCATGTTATTATGTCCATTCTTGAAGACGAGGTGCAGTTTTTTTCTGGTATCTACATACGGGTCAGCCCGAGGTCATCCGAGGTCACTAACACACTTTTGTCAATAACTATCGTACATTGAGATAGAGATTGAAACAGCTACCAGTGTGTTATTCTCGTCAGACGCATCTCCATCGGGCCGGCTGCGGCGGTGCAGCAAGTCGCACTCAAGGCCGGTGGACGTAGCGACGGGGCGGACCGTGTCCACTGTCCAGGTATATCTGGCACGTAAAACTTTCGTCTCTAAATTCTGCCGGCCAACAGGAATTGCGTGATCGGATGGTGAGGTCAGGACCAGCGCAACAAGCTCTGCTTGGCGCGGGTTCTGACCTCGGAAAGTCATCCATTCAAAACATTCGGACTAAATTAAAAAATGCATCTGCCTCCCTACCCGTGCGAGGGGGCAGCTCGGCATGGTAGAAATTATAGGCACGTTCTGTTTGTATTTTATTTTCCGAATACATTGTGCTGAATGATTTGCATGGTACTCGCTTATAGTACTCTTTTAGCTCAGTGTCAATGCAATGGCGAGCTTGTTACGTACACCCTCAACCCACGCACCAAGATGCTGGTAAAAAACGAGTTAGCATAACAAGTTGACAAATACATGTGCTTGAAACCTGAATTAAGTAACGTTTAGTTTCCAATGATATAAATGCACATACTCAGACTCAGATTCTTACTTTTTATGCAAAAGTCTGACCTGTAATCTACTGTAACAGTCTTCAGGCTATTGCAAGCGATTTACCTTATCAAAATAACTATACAAATGAGGCAGGAAGAGAGATCATCCTTACTCATCCACACCACTGACCACTTCCGGTGAGTGCTGTTAAACAAATATCCTTAACTAGACGCGCCAGCACCAGGCATTACCGAGGGACACTTCAGCGCAAGCAATATTCCCTATATATTCAATATTTTACCATATTCCCTCCATGAGCACATACTGCATTTTCGAATAGCGGTGTTATTATAGCTGTGCCATAATTTCGTTTTCCTTTATACGAAGACCAAAGCTCTGCATTTTATGTCCGGAGCATTTCTGAACAGCGAGAGTGACTGAGGAGGTAACGGCCGGTGGCTAACCCTCTCGCTAGCTCGCGTGGGAAGGAGCATGTGGTTGGAGGCATCCACGCGGTCCGACACTAAGAAGTGCTCGCTGGTCAGGCAGTAGCCGTTTTCATGAAGGATTTGTTCGCCCATGGCGCTTTACTCAGTGGACAGAAAATTAACACAAAATATGTGTTTACAAAAATCCTCACAGCTGGCCAACGGCCAGCCATTGACATTTGGGAGTGGCTGTGGCTGGCTGTGGTTGGCTGTGGCTGGCTG
>VOPJ01008572.1:0-12190 GCA_014673585.1 Semibalanus balanoides | reverse complement strand
CGGCTCCTATCAGGTGTCTGTCGTCTCGCGCGACGGCTGATGTTGACTGACTGGACAGCTTGGCTGACGGGTCTGTGGGGGGTCAGGATGTGCCGGTGTCGCGTGGCACGAGGCCCGTGTCACGTGACCTCAGGCTGACTCCCCCCGTGCCCGGAAGTCGCTGATTTGGCATTTTATCAGGTGGTGTCGAGATATTGGATGCTTGTTGGAAATGGCTGCCGGGTTTGAGACCCTGTGACATGACATATCCACCTTTTCCGACAATCTAATGTGTTTGAATTGACGGTAACGAACCGGATTAACCAAGCACTCTGATGCAATCAGATTTAATCAGTTCTGGGCGTGGTATATTGACCAATGTGCTCATGTTCTCGCGTAAGTTTCGATGCTCGTGATTTTCGCCCACGAACCCACAAAGGAGGACTTGGGATACGAAACCGCCGTCGATACCTCATAAAGAATGGCATCGAGCCCACTAAACTAGACGAAGCACCCCGATTCCGCTCGAAATTCAGCCATACGTCTCGAGTCTTCATGGCGTAGGCGTCAGTCTTATGTCGGAGGCGATTTATGTGATGTATTGCTGCATTATGATGCGACGGCCCCGACACCGCGGACGCCGGCAGTCGGAATTTGTGGGAGCAGTCCTGGCAGACTCTCCGTCAGGTAGTCACAGGGGTACACGATGGATTGCTGGCTACAAATCGAACAATCCGGCTGCGGTTTCGAGGTAGGAACAGCCTGGCCGTCCGGCCGCCTGGCCTCGGAACCGCCTGGCCGCCTGGCCGCTGGCCGCGTCCGGATTGAAGTGGGTCGCACAGGGATGTTGCGAGCCAGACGGTCCGAATATGCTGTATCACCGGCCGAACGCATCGAACCTCTCCTTGCAATCATTGCAGTGTTCAAGCATAAATGAGAATGTCTTCTGGCGGTTTGTCACGTGATCATGACAACGTGCTAGGGGAGTGGGATTGATGACTTGTTAACGTTGTTTCCACGTGTTGAGATAAGAAAGGGTTGTGAACACTTTTTTACTTATAGGTCTGTACGGGAGAGTAAGAAAGGGTAAGTTATGTAGGTGTTAACTTTTGTTTATAGTGTTATTATATCAAGCAGAAGTGCCTAGCATGTCAATGTTACAGCTGCTAAATATGACGTACAATGGAAAACAATTAATGTGTCATCATTATGCAATGACATGCATGACTCCAATGCATGATTCTGTGTCTGCATTATGCGTATATATGTCGTGTTGGCTGAACCGTAGTTGCCTTGTAAACACATCATCATTTATCATGCTTACTTTGAATTTCCGGCATGTTTGTGCTTCTCGAGGATTTGCAGCTGTGTTGTGACCATTTGCAGCTATGCTGATAAGCGAGCCAACGAACAAGCCAAACTACCGCCACCCAAGTCTACTGAACAAAAACGGAACTATGTAATCCTATAGAATGGATCAGGCTTCACGCAACAAGCGCTGCTAAGCGAAAGATTCTGATCCCAGAAATCCATCCATTCGAATGTTCGGACTAAATCTATAAAAAGTCACATTGTTGCGCCACCAAGCCTAACTCATCGTAAGCGAATCACTTAATCGTCATCATATTAAGTACGCACAAACAGATCTTTCCCATTAAAATCCTGCAAAGATGTATACCTATTACAACCCCCACACAGAAAATCCCCCTATTACCATGCTGCGAGGAGTGCACTCAGTGCCGCACGTGCCCCTCATCTCAGGTCCTTATCGTCGGCTCAGATGCTGGCCACCTGACGGCAACATCACTCAACGGACACAGCGTACTGTAAACGTTACGACACGGCTGGCAAGCCACCGTCCGGCCCTCCGTCACCACATCCCGCCCCTCCCCCCTCATCGTCGTCGGCGGCGACGTCGGCCTCCCGTCGCGTCGCTCTCGACGGCACCAGCCGCCCGCCGGCCGTCTGCCGTCCTGGTGCCACTGAGACGATGTGTGACGCTTTCTGCGCCACGTCTGTCAACGGTCTGCCGCGCGATCGTGGTAGAGTGGTGACAGAGAGCGCCGGCACCAACACCAGCATCACCGCATTGCCGCTATCATCAACGCTGCCCTACAGGGCCTACACCCAGCAATGTCATTGCCGCTGCTACTGATTCCGTTTATATTCTTACATGTTTACAATTGCATGAACAGTTTGTTAACACTTGTCAATGACTCACCCAACCAGAACCAGTGAATACCGATCGAATCATTGCTTCTGCAGGCTGCAAGTGTGTTCTGAGTCTGCTCAATGCTCATGTCCCTGCATGGAATATTTCACCTATGTTTGCTGCAGATGTGCCTCTGCTGAATCATATTTATATGTCGACTTATTCTGCTGCACAGCTTTTAAACGGTTATTTTAAAAGGTTGGTGCAATCAGGTTCACAGCTTGAACCACGTGAAATATTACGTTTAATAATCCTTAATTGAGTCTTCGTGAGATGAAGTACGAGCGTGTTATATTTTGCACGCTACTCGGTTGATTGATTGTGTTGGAGAAAGGCTAACACCTCGTCTCGGCTTCTGCAGGCCGCCTGATCAACGTATCGGCCGTGGAGGGACAGACAGCCGAGTTGCCCTGTGACGTCACACCACCGATGATCGGCGACGAGCTCCGATTGGTGCTCTGGTATCATGGAACTGGAGGGACGCCCATTTATACGTGAGTACGCGAAGTATAACATGTAGTGGTGCCAGGGGCGTCGCCACGAACCGAGAGTTAGTGAATGGACGAAGGCATCCTGAAGTCGATTCTTTTCATGCAACTCCCAGAGGCGTAAAGTTAAATTCCGACAATGTTATGGGGGCGCAGCCCTGTTTGCCGTGTTTGGCGAGTGTCCCCCGTCACTCTGCTTTCGACGCTCATGAGTGGTACGCAGACGTTTTGGTGTTATTATTAATATAAGGTTGTGATTTGGATGGTTGCTGTATTATAGCTGCGAAACCTGTTATCCCCAAATATGTTTCAGATGTATTACCGAATTGTGTAACTAGTAATAAGAAACTGTTAGAGATCAGCATTCACGAATACAGTTGAAAGTTTTCGCCTGATACTTTATCAGTTATGTGATCATTCCTTGTCAGACATTACAATCTTTTAAGAACAAATGCAAAATGTTAAGAAGGTCGCTGCACTCGCCTCACAGCGCACAATCATGAGAGCGCTAAGCTTCTGTCGACTCCGTGGCTAATAAGCAGCTTTTCTACGCACAGCCTCAGTCCGGAGTGTCTGAGCCTGCCATATAGCCAGCCATTTTTCAGTTCTAATATGCCCTTAATCATGGGCTCCTACCTCGATTCCGAGTTCAGCGTCCACTTCCGCTTCGGTGCCCATTTAGCGCCAGCGCTCATGCGTCATAGTGACGCACGTTTCCGGATGAAGGCTTAGTCCAACAGTTCGACGAAATCTTCCACTTTCAACGTTTGAACCCCTGGAGTAACGTTTGTCGCGGGCAGGCACGCCTAATCACACTTTCGATGGCGACCAGAGGCGCGGAAACAGGTCAGTTCGCCTCAACTGCGTCGTTTAAGAGATGGAAACGAACTCGGAGTAGTCGTCCAGTGAGTTTTGTGCCATCAGAGGGCCCGTTCTTGAAAAGAGGAGCGCATAACGCCTGCCCCACGTGCAAGTGCGAGAGTGGACGGTGGCGAATGGCGACTGTCATTCAGTGGAAGAGGGCGTCCGAAATGGGAACAGTGGATTATGGGTGTTTTGGGAGAGATGGAGCGGTATTGGGGAAGGACAAGTGCTGACATCCTCATGTATCTCTGTCTCTGTCTCTGTCTCTGTCTCTGTCTCTGTCTCTGTCTCTGTCTCTGTCTCTGTCTCTGTCTCTGCTCTGTTTCTCTGTCTCTGTCTCTGTTCTTCTGTCTTCTGTCTCTGTCTTCTGTTCTGTCTCTGTCTCTGTCTTTTGTCTCTGTCTCTGTCTCTGTACTCTGTCTCTGTCTCTGTCTCTGTCTCTGTCTCTGGTCTCTGGTATTCTGGTTTATCTGGTCTCTGGTATCTGGTCTCTGGTATCTGGTCTCTGGTCTCTGGTCTCTTGGTCTCTGGTCTCTGGTCTCTGGTCTTGGTCTCTGTCTCTGGTCTTCTGTCTCTTGGTCTTCTGGTCTCTGGTCTCTTGGTCTCTGGTCTCTGCGTTCTGGTCTCTGTCTCTGTCTCTGTCTCTGTCTCTGTCTCTGTCTCTGTCTCTGTCTCTGTCTGTCTCTGTCTCTTGTCTCTTGTCTCTTGTCTCTTGTCTCTAGTCTCTTGTCTCTTGTCTCTTGTCTCTTGTCTCTGTCACTATTTTTCGTTCGCTCACTCAATCATCGTCGCTCTCTTCTACTTCCCCTTTGATCTAATTTTCTGTTCGAAAGAAAACAACAAAGAAGGTACTGCTGTCAAGCGTGGGATACATAATTTCCCAGTAGAGCTACAGGTTGCAACAGCTTCACCAACTCAACGAGCCTTTGTAATATTTCGATGAGGGCAAAATGACCGAACGATTCGCCGCGCACTAAGAATAAAAAAACAAACAAATAATGTTGCACTTGGAGCTCAGAAACCAGGAGCAGGTACATTTGAATTCGAATCCATGTTATAATCTACTTGAGTAGATGAGATATATCATTGAAAAAAACTTTGCAGTTAGGTATGAGCATAGAATGAAGATAGGTAACGGAAATATACATGAAATGGTATGAAATAGAAACTTCATAGATGACGTTCTCGTTCGGTTGCCACTTGCTGTTTACTTGGATGTTTGCAAATGTTTTTCTTGGCAATGTCTGTGACAGGAAAAAATGGACACGTCCTAGTTCCTACAACAATATTGACATGTTGGTGTGCTTTGTTATTCACCGACTGAGCCGTGCGTCACACATTGAGTGTTTCTCTTCTTTTTGCTCTCCCCAGTTACGATGCCCGCGGACGGAAGACACTCCGCGGCGAGCACTGGGTGGACTCGAGTCTCGACCGGACTCGAGTCCAGTTCCAGCCGGACGCCAAGCCCGCCCACCTGCGGGTGACAGGCGTCCAGCGGGCCGACCAGCGCCTGTACCGGTGCCGGGTCGACTTCCTGCACTCACCCACCAGGAACTCACGCGTCAACCTCACCGTCATCGGTGAGTACCTCTCTGAGGCTACACGAGATGTAGGTCGATCGTTTGGCAGCCCTGGCTGCCTACCGCCGTGGCGGCTGACAGCTGTCACACTGTCACACTGTGGCGGCTGACAGCTGTCACACTGTCACACTGTGGTGGCTGACAGCTGTCACACTGTCACACTGTGGCGGCTGACAGCTGTCACACTGTGGCGGCTGACAGCTGTCACACTGTCACACTGTGGCGTCTGACAGCTGTCACAGCTCCCGCGGCTCGATCGTTGCAGATGACTACAGCGATACAGATGATTCCGTTGCTGGTCTGCCCCTATCTCTTCGTCACCATCATAAAATCGACACGACGGCTGCTGGTCTTGTCATCTGTCTTGATCGCGAGGAACTGTTTGTTTTGAACTCGACGTCGTTTTTGCTCGCTCGCGGATCATTTGTCGCGGCTCAAGGTAGCGAGACACGCCTGCTTTAATCAGT
Source organism: Semibalanus balanoides (assembly GCA_014673585.1). Classification (NCBI taxonomy): domain Eukaryota; kingdom Metazoa; phylum Arthropoda; class Thecostraca; order Balanomorpha; family Balanidae; genus Semibalanus; species Semibalanus balanoides. Next base: position 6,600 of record VOPJ01008572.1, on the reverse strand, counting down.
CTAATCATCACAACCCCCCCGCTCTCGCACCCGCGGTGGAAGCTCGCGGGTGCCTAACAAACTCTCTATTGACCTTCGGCGTAACGGGGAGTGACGGCATCAGACGCGCCGCTGCTGCCGGCGGCAGTCCTGGCGCGGTGCGGCGCTGGCGGCGGTCGCGGCGGTCGTGACACAGAGCCGGCGCCGGAAGCGGCGATATTGGCGCACTGTTTCGCGGCGGAGGAATCTGCTGCCGCCATTAGCCGGAGGGCTCGCCCCGGGCAGCTTTTCGGAAGGGTGACGTAGCCTGTGTGTTAATGGAAACATCGCCGGAGGGAAGATGGGATGTCGGCCCGATTGATCTTGACTTGGCTGGAGTCTGCTAGCTTGCGGAGAATGTTGGATACGTTAGACTTTGAAGTTTTGACAAAGCTTCGCAAAAGTGTTGAATGCATATTTCCCCGGTGTTGATCATGAGCGTGGCTCATTTTTAAGGACGTCCCGAGTTCAAACATCTGGAACTTTTGCGGAAGATTTACTGATATCTACAGTTTTTCATGTCAGACTTTACAAGCAACTTGATAAATTTGATTGTCGATTCACTGATTGACTGACTCGTATCTCGCCAAACTCGGGCAATCAAACCTGTTGCCGAGGCAGCATATTTCAGTCTGAATGATTAATGACCAATAAACCAGATGTGGCGTAAAATATTGCTAATTACACTCCAGTCTCAGCTGTATTCATCGATATCCTATTGTGATGGTAGAAATTGGAATGCCTCTGGAATTCCCGTCCCTGTCATTGTCTCCGCCCTGTCATGCACGTTCGCACGTCGAGGACATCGCACCATCATCACATCGCGTTGTCATCCTGTAATGAATCGGAGCTGTGTCGTGTCGGGTATCAGGGCGTTGGCCTGGCCCGTCGTCACCGTTGTCTTGTCCAGCCCCTGTGACGGCACGGCTGGACCACAGGATGACGCGGCGGCAGGCTGAGAAGCGTGAGAATCCTATATCGCAGCACCGGGCACTGCGGTACAGCCTAGCTGGTCAGGCGGCCGCCACTGCCAATCTTCGTAGAGCAGCGGGAGATGAATTTGAAGCTTGCATAGCTTCAATAGAACAAACAGCTTAGCTTATAATATTTATCTATAGAATATGCATGGGTGAAAAGATCGAAAAGCATATCTGTAGCAACCGCCAACCACTGCTTATGCAAAGTAAATTACAATTAAATGATCCATGAATGATAAAACAAGTTAAGTAAAATAGAGATTCCAGTAAAATCGAAAACTAAAAACGGCGAATGTGGCGTCACTCGTGGTGCTAAATCTGTTAGTTATCTAGATCATTTGAATAATTTATGTTCCCAACTTTCGATCCCGCAACACTGAACCACAAAATATGCTTGGACCAGCACGCGGCAATCGGTCATTGCTATTCGTTATTGATGACGTACACGGGCAAGGTGGGACGAGCGCCAACCGACTGCCGCTCTGAAAAGCGTGATGTGATTCATTGGCCGAACTGCTGGCCGTGGGCCCAACGATATGGATTTCGGCTGTATCAGACGATGTGGGTATGTTCCCGTCGTCTTGAGAGAAGCGAGGAACGGTGGGACGCTCCCTCTGTCTCGCTAGAGGCAAGGAAGGGTGCGATGGAGATAGTATTTTTATGGGTGCGGGGAAGGGATCGAGACAGCTTTTGGCCTGGGGTTTGATTCTGTTTACCATGTCCCGGGTTTTATTGCCAAATATCTTCAGGGTGCGATGGGGATAACGATACATTTCTTATTAAATGATATGATCACCCTCCTCTAGGTGATGTCATGGCAGCTATTTTGGTCGTGTTGAAGGTTTACAACATGCATGCTTCAGACTGTTGAATTGATTGTGAAATATGTGAATGTAAATGGAATATAAGAACTTTAAGTAATTTTGCATAAATACATATTGTTTTTTAGATAGCACGGTTGACTCAGTCGAGTTAAAAACAAATATATAAAGAGATATTCATCAGAGCTGGGGTTGGACCTATACAAATGAGCCCATTGTCGGTGAGGAATGGAGCCTCGGAATGCGTCACCGATAAAATAAACATGAAACGTTTCCCTTGCATTAGTTATCATTTATTTAGTTAAGAGGAAATACGTGTCATAAAAACCGCATTGAACTCATCACAGTGGAACAACGATGTAACGCGCATCAGAATGCATTAATGTCAACCCGATAATATATCTTTCTGAACAAAAAACCTGTCAGACAGGTATTTTAAATTTCCCACCGGCATTCGTTAGTGAACAAAAGTGAAGCCGATAAAGTGAAGCCAACAAAAGTGAAGCCGATAAAAAGGTGCAGGGAGCGACAGGTGTCTTTTGTTCCCCTCTCCATCTTCTGATATGGGACTTATTATTGGTTACCTGCAGCCCACAGGTATCGCTAACACTGCCATGAAAATGTCCCATCGTGATGACGCCACATGTCACTGTTATCTAGTATGACGTCATTGTATGCGCGTGGTTGGACGTGCCGCGCAGTCACGCGCGCTGCATTTCCAAATTAGGGGACGGCGCATAACCTCGCTGATGCTACTTTGTTGACTGCAGGCGCAGCATTGACCACATTGCCGCCTTAACTTTGGCCTGTTGTGTTCGTGAAGTTTTAACTTTGCTCTGTTGCGCACAGTTTATGGCGCAGATAAAATCTTTGTTACGCTGGTTACGACGTCAGTATACCGACGTTGATGTTTCTGCCTGTGTTACCGGTGTTACCAACAGGTGTTTTAGTGTTGTTGGATACGTACGACATCACTTGCTTCCATTAATGTCCGTTAACTTATCCAAACCGCCAAACACAGATAGTAATACAGACAGGTCATGACGTCATATGATGCTACGGTAGCATCATATGACGTAGTGCCTCTGTCTGTGTCGCTTGCAGTGCCGCCGGGGCTGCCGGTGCCACATGGCTACTCAAACTGTGACGTCACCGTACCATCATATGACGTCCACCTATGTCTGTGCTGTCCAAAGTACCCCCGGAACCACCGGTGCTGTATGATGGCTCGGGACGTCTGATTCAAACCCGAGCTGGACCGTTCAGAGAAGGCCAGACCGTCACCATCACCTGCGTCACCGGCGGAGGTGAGTGACCTTTGATCTGACCCCTCGACCTCGAACATTAGCATACCATATCATTGCCTCGAACATTAGCATACCATATCATTGCAATGATTGTAAGTTTGACGAATTTGCTTTTGATGCCTTCTTTTCGTTAATCATGATGCTGCCCGGATCTTGGTTGAAATTTGTCGTCAATATCGATGAAACCAAACACGTTTTATTTATCGCCGAGTAATTACTTATTGATGTTGGATGAAGGACTATGCCAGATACTTCACCCCAGCTGATGGGACAAGGTTGGTCGCACACCACTTGGCGTGCAAAACAAATCTTCAGAAAGTTCGACATGTTCTCCCAATTTCCAATCAAGCTCACCCGAAACTCTGTCGCAACACAAACAACTATTGAAACAATTCAAACTTCCAAACAAACAGTTCAAACTTCCGTTCCAATGCGACTGGTTCTTGCAACCTGACTAAGACACATTGACCTGATGACCTTGCATTACCCTTATGACTCCTGTGACCCTTATGACCCCTGTAACCCTTATGACACCTGTAACCCTTATGACTCCTGTGACCCTTATGACCCCTGTGAACCCTTATGACCCCTGTGAACCCTTATAACCTCTGTAACCCTGCAGGGTCACCGTCTCCGAACGTGACCTGGTGGAGCGGGAACGCCCTGCTGGACGGTTCCTGGCAGGGCTCAGCTGACGGTGCTGTGCGCAATCAGCTGACTCTGGGCCCTCTGAGTCGCGCTGACCTGGGGGCCGAGTACACCTGCTGGGCCACAAACCACGTCCTCAGCCCGCCACGCTCCACCACGTTCAGTATCGACCTGATCCGTGAGTGGCCAAGGGAGGGGAAAATTGGAGGCAGGGTGCCGTGTGCATCGGTCAGGCGAGCACTGTCAGTGACAATTACTTCCTTGTTGTGTCGTGCCTTTTCATGGTTTCTTCGCTCAAGGTGTTGACAGCGAATGCAAGCAATGAAGATGCTTTTACCAAAAGTCGAAATCTGACTCAGTGATGTAATATTTGCCTCTTAAGAAAAAGGCAACGTCAATACTTGTGGTAAATGTCGGGATGTTTTTACTTCATACATTTATTGAGGGTCCGTTCGGACATTTTACAACTTCAGCAACATAATGTCACCCACTGATGTATCTGTCCGTTAAACCTCCACTCCCAACTCAAATCAGATTATAACGCAGGGCTCACGACTCGTTTCCAGTGCGGCCCCTGACCGTGAACTTGCTGGGCGTCAACAAGCCGCTGTCTGCCGGCACCACATACCAGCTGATCTGCGAGAGCTCGGGCTCCCGACCCGCCGCCACCATCACGTGGTGGCTTGGAGGGCAGAAATTGAAGCATGCGCGTGAGGTGAGGCTCGAAACTCTGTCGTTCTCCTGACAGGAAACTGGACTTAGTTGCCGACAGAGCTGACGGCGGGTATTTTTGGCCGCGGGTAGCCGGCTCGTTAGGTCCCGAGATGACTCTGATTGGCAGTATCGGAGCATCGGAAGACGAGCTTGATGCCAATCAGCTCAAGGTCGTGGCACAAACTCAGTCAGAAATTTACGTTCCACATTCACCCGTACTTGTCCAGCCGGAAAAACAGCTAACGTTGACATAAAATAGATGGACTTTAAAGCATGTTGCACTGCTAATTAATAATTTAACTAACTTCGCTTGTGGCTTAAAGTTCTGACCCCCGCAATGCGTGGCGACAGACACCAACATGTTACCTGATAGCTGTTGATAAGCTGGTTTCTCCTCGTGTTGGCTTCAAGTTGTGACTTCCCGCAGGAGACGCTGACCGACACAAACCTGACGCGCTCCGTGCTGTCGCTCACACCGGATCTGGAGTCACTTGGACAGCAGATTCGGTGTCAGGCCGACAACCACAAGCTGCGGGTCGCACCCCTGCAGCAGTCGTGGCCTCTGACCATCCACTGTGAGTACAGCACCGCCGTCCTCACCAGCACCTACAGAAGTCCGTGTAGCTTGGTCGTTACAGCGTTAGGCTCGCGATCATAAGGTACCGGGTTCGTCTGGCTACTGGCGAAGTCTTCCGGTCTCCCTGCTTGGGTCGGCGTAAGAGGCCTCGATGGTAAATTGACAATAGTTTTTTAAAAGCACGAATGCCTCCACCATCACCATCATTTGCACAATATAACAGTTTATAAACGTCTCGATACATGTGTACATGTCCCATGTGAATCCGGGACACAGGGCACAGAGATCCAGATCTCAGCTGGATCCCGGATCCATGGATCCCGGATCCAGGCACATGACTGTGTGCTATTTATTTAGTCCCAAGCCTTTCCAATTGACACACATCCGAGTTTCTCTCTTGTCACCGCGAGACAAATGTGCCCAGTTTAGCTTGATTTCGGTCGAGAAAAACACCGACTCCGCGTAAAATACTATCTCTCCTGCGCTCCTCCTGGCTCTGGCTGGATCGCAGCTTGCTTTCTATTCCGGACCAATTTCTGAACGGGACCCGCTGGCGAGGCAGCAGTGCAGGTCCGGTCATCCGGTCAGCAGAAGTTGACCGTTATTAGTCGGATTGCTGTGTCGGATCATCCGAGTTGGTCTCGTGGGATAAAGGACGCTGCAGGGGCTGCAGATGGCTCCGGCAGATGACAACGGCCAATTACGCCAGCTCAAAGTCTGCTGACTCTCGAATCACAAGCACGCGGCTTCAGGTTAATAGCGTTGTCGGATATAGTCAGCGGTCGCTGGTTTGATATTTTCCGTCGTGCACAACAAAGCGTTAGTATGCGCATGTCCACGCACATGTCTTGTATAATTTCAACGGTGTGATTATTTGGATAAACACCATGATAGATAGCGATGTATATCCAAATACATTTAGCTTCAGCTAGATGAAATTATATACAATCTGTATTTAAGACCCTTGTTATCGTGGACATTTTTGTACATAAAAAATACGTCCTTTTGACATGACTGGTGGTTTGTGCCTCAGATAAGCCGCGACCGACTCTGCGGCTGTGGTCCGCTCTGCAGGACCGCGGTATTCGACAGGGTGATGACGTATTTATGAAGTGTGACGTCAGAGCTGACCCACCCGTCACAGGCATCCAGTGGCGCTTCAAGGTAAGGAAACAGAAGTGACGAGAGTGAGCGATGACGCCGAGGGTAATGCTTTTCCCAGTTATCTATTTACGCTATGGTTTCGCTTATGTCTTTTTACTTTAAATGATAGGCTACCCTGACGCAAGTTTTGGTCGCTCAGGTGTTCATCTAACTTACTATTTAAAAAAAAAATAATACCTATTTAGTGCATGGCCGAAGACTGTTTTCCCATTGACCATGTGCTTAACTGTAGCGATGTATTAACTGGAGTGTTAATACACTCCCAAAACTGAAAATGCACTGCTAAGCTTCAGGTAAATGACGTATCGGTAAATGACCCCGCATTGAACTCTTGAAAAATATGTACTTGCGCTCTAAATAGCCAGTCTTCGGTC
>VOPJ01008570.1:0-12178 GCA_014673585.1 Semibalanus balanoides | reverse complement strand
CAAATATCATGTCTGATACTATACAATAGGCGCACACAGTCAGAGGCAAAACAGACAGACAAACCGTGTCAAAGACAAAACCTACAGAAACGCACGTGGCGTCAGAGACAGCTTATGTGGTGTTCTGTGTGTAAAATCGCCACACCTGCTGTGCTTAGACGGCGCCCATTCCGACAGAACACTGACCGAGCCATGTCAGAGATGTGACAGACAGATACACGGGGCGGCAGAGTGGCTATCCGCCGCTCTCTCCTACCACAGCCGGCTCAGCGAGTCAGGCGGTCCGGGCCGCGAAACAGCGGCACAAATCCACCTGTGATATTCACTGCTCACATTCCGAGAACCGGCCTCCTGACAGGGCGGACAGCTCCTCCCAAATATATACCGCAATATCCGCTCAGCAGCAGTTCGTATTCAGCACGCAGCACACTCAGTAGTCCGTACTCCGTACCCAGCATAAATCAAACAATGGTAAACTGCGAGCAGCACTGCCAACTGGGAATCATGATCAACTGCCGGTCAACGGTCGATCCGACTGGCAGTGCGGTATTCCTCACCTGATGGCCAGTCCCCGGGCCAGGTCCACACCCAGGTAGTGTGTGCAGGGCAGGGTGGTGACGATGTCTCACCTGATGGCCAGTCCCCGGGCCAGGTCCATACCCAGGTAGTGTGTGCGGGGCAGGGTGGTGACGATGTCTCACCTGATGGCCAGGCCCCGGGCCAGGTCCACACCCAGGTAGTGTGTACGCGGCAGGGTGGTGACGAACTGCAGTGTGTGTGGTGAGAAGCAGCGGACTATGCCGTCCGCACAGCCGATGAAGATGAGACGCTCTCCGGCTGCCATACAGTTGGCCGTCTGAGTCTGCGGAACACGACAGGTGCGGGTTACACGACGACCGAGGCAGGCTAGCCGCCGAGTTATCCAACGCTAAATACGACAGGCACGGGTTAGACTAGGACCGAGACAGGCTAGCCGCCGGCTTATCTAACGCTAAATACGACAGGCGCGGGTTACACGCCGACCGAGACAGGCTAGCCGCCGGCTTATCCAATGCTAAATACGACAGGCACGGGTTAGACGCCGACCGAGACAGGCTAGCCGCCGGCTTATCCAACGCGGAGCACGACAGGCACGGGTTAGACGCCGAGCGAGGCAGGCTAGCCGCCGGCTTATCTAACGCTAAATACGACAGGCGCGGGTTACACGCCGACCGAGACAGGCTAGCCGCCGGCTTATCCAACGCTAAATACGACAGGCACGGGTTAGACGCCGACCGAGACAGGCTAGCCGCCGGCTTATCCAACGCGGAGCACGACAGGCACGGGTTAGACGCCGAGCGAGATATACGACAGGCAAGGGTTAGACTAGGACCGAGACAGGCTAGCCGCCGGCTTATCCAACGATGCTGGACAACACACAACCACACTGTATTGTCACAGAAGGAAACATTAACATCACCTAAGCAAACAGTCTCAAGGTATTAATGAGATTATCTGCAAGACTATGATAGTTAACATATCACTCAGGAGTAGCAGGGTTTAAGGGCGTTGCAACTGCGCAACAGATCATCTATATGTTTGCAGCATTAAAAGCTCCACTTTTAGACGGTCTCAATTCAGACTTGTTTTGAAAAGCTGTCTGTTAAAATGTCAAGGTCATTTAGACAACACAATACGAGTTATACATCAACCTTGCCTCACAGTTGTTGATGTGGTCTAGAGTGCCGTACCCGGTGCCGGCCGTCGGACTCACCCTCAACTCCACCCACTTGTCGAGCAGTCGCCGGTTGTTGAACTCGCAGAGCAGGCCGGAGCGGGTGATGGCGTACGTCGAGTCGCCCATCTCCCCCCGGCCGCACGCCACGTCACAGAAGTAGTTGTTGCGCTGCTCGCCGAGAATCGCCGACCGACCCGTCAGCGGCATCGCCTCCTTAAACTGACGGAGAGAGAGGGGTGACGCCGCTGTTAGAGGTGCCCGACATACCACACAGAGGCAGGACAGCGTCCTTAAACTGACGGGGGGAGGGAGGGAGAGAGGGGGAGAGAGAGAGAGAGAGAGGAGAGAGGAAGAGAGAGAGACTCGTACCTTCTGAGAAGAGAGAGGAGAGAGAGAGAAGAGAGAGAGAGAGAGAGAGAGAGAAGAGAGAGAGAGATGAGAGAGAGAGAGAGATGAGAGAAGACAGAGAACCAGAGACAGAACAGAGACAGAGACAAGAGACAGAGACAGAACAGAGACAGGGACAGAGACAGAAGACGAACAGAGACAGAGAACATAGACAGAACAGAGACAGAAGACAGAGACATGAGACAGAACAGACAGAGACAGAGACAGAGACAGAACAGAGACAGAGACAGAGACAGAGACAGAGGACAGAAACAGAGACAGAGACAAGACAGAGACAGAGAAGAGACAGAGACAGAGACAGAGACAGAGACAGAGACAGAGACAGAGACAGAGACAGAGACAGAGACAGAGACAGAGACAGAGACATGACGCCGCTGTTAGAGGTGCCCGACATACATACAGAGACACGGGACAGTCGCCATATGAGCTGACCGACAGATATGCACAGGGGAACGAGAGCGGCCGTTGACGCCACCTCCTTAACCGGCCGAACTCGAATACATCGAGAGAAGGCTGCAGCTGTCAGAGCGGGAAAATAACACTGCGAACAGGACGTGATAAAGGACAAAAATGAGTGAAAATGACGAGCCTCATTACTTCCTTCGGGCCGACACCTTCGGACATATCGATGAAACCGCCGTCCGCCCGTTACCCACCCCCCCCCACACCACCACCAGGAAAAACTTCCCGGGTGGGCCGTGTCTGGGGAGTCTCATCCCCATGACACGTGTCAGGAATGAGTGTGATTGAGGACACGATCCCGCAAGGAAGAACACAGAGCGCGCCCACCCGGCGCTAAGAGACGGTCTGAGGGGACCGGAGTGCGGGAGATGGAGTTCAGGACACTGATTTCCAATATGATGGCGACCCCAAGTGAAATAAAGACACCATGGCGAGAAGGGATAGCCCACACACAAATCACGAAGAGCGTGGGTTGAAAGGAACGACACTAGAACGTGTAATTCAAACGGACATTCCGACTAGCTTTCAGCTAGACTTCGCAACGCAGTCCAGAATGAGGATTTCATCAGTCCACACATGGACAGCCAATCACGGATGCCATAACCGAAATCAATCACCTCACATCACAACTACACCACATCACTCAAATGACTCACATCACCCAGTGTGGCTCTAACATCACGATGACCGAATTCTGAAAAATCCAATTGGAAACCGAGTCTGGCAATTTGCGTAACTGATCGGGTGTGATTACGTGCTGGGAGCCAATCTTCCCACGCCGCGATCCATCTCGGAGCGATTCTGGCGGCGCTGGCGGCTGCGCGTGTCGGCAGCAGACACGCCGCCCCGTGACGACCCGCGGCGGCGGCGGCGGCAGTGGCGGCGACACAGGGCGGGCAGGGGGCGGGCAGAGGGCGGCCGCCGTACGGATCAGACAGGAGGGAGCTGCAGAGGGGAGGAGGGAGCTGGCAAAGTGAGCTGCAGAGACAGGGAGCTACAGAGGGAGGGAGCTACAGAGGGAGGGATCTACAGAGGGCGGGAGCTAGAGAGAGGGAGCTACAGAGGGAAGGCGGCGGGCAGAGAGAGATAGCTGCAGTGCAGAGCGATCAGGGCGAGAGCTACAGAGGATGGGCGGACACAGCACCAGTGGGTGTTGCCGCCCCGTCAGACCCTGTCCGACACCGCAGGAGGCGGTCAGGCTCTGACGGTGCGGCTTCACGCACAGTCCTACCCAGCCGTCTGACCAGTCTCGACCCCGTCTCGACCAGAACTCGAACAGAACTCGACCGGCTACTGCTGGCCGAGTACCCACTGCCCAGCACCGCTCCCCTCGGAGGTAACGCAAACCACCACCGCTGCATACCACGACGCCAACACACGTAATTAAAAGGCCCGATATGGCAGCGGTGGCGTCAGCGGCCTGCGTCGGTCCAGTTTCTGTCACTGGATCCCCGCCCGTCACCGGACCGGACCGGACAGATCGCCCGGCGGCTGCCCCGTCCGGCGGCCGCCCCGGGCAGACCTGGTATGGTACAAAAACGAGCCGCCGCGCCCGCCGGAGCCGCCGGAGCCGCCGGCCCCGCCGACCCTGCCTCAGCCGGCGGCCGACCTCCGACCTCACGAGCGTTCACCCGCGGCACAGACAAAGCCCCGGCAGTTCAGCACAGGGCCACCCAGCGGTCACCGTCTGTATAGGCAGACACGACAGACACGGCAGACACGGCAGACAGACACGGCAGACACGGCAGACAGACACGGCAGACAGACACGGCAGACAGACACGGCAGACACGGCAGACAGACACGGCAGACAGACACGGCAGACAGGACACGCAGACACGGGGCAGACAGACAGACAGACAGGGCTTATACTCAGTTGCAGACTACACGACAATTACATCGATGCAGAACTCTACATAATCAGTCAGGACAACGGAAGCACACACCTATACAGGTGAGTCAATAGCAGACAGACAGCAAGCTGATACTAGATTCACAGACAAGAGTCAGAGTGACATTACAGACTCATAGCACAAGGAGAGAGCATACCCAGGAAGAACACAGACAGACAGACAGACAGAAGACAGAAGACCAGACAGACAGACAGACAGACAGACAGACAGACAGACAGACAGACAGACAGACAGACAGACAGACAGACAGAATCATGACGTAGTAGTTAGTACATGTTTACACAAGACTCTATACAGCCCACAGAAGCCTAGGCGAAAGGAAAACTAGTTATATCTATGTTTATTTTCCCGCATACTTGGTCAAAAATATAACATCACCATCAGGTGGAAAGTACAGTTTACTGCAACTGGTTACCGGAGGATGAGGAAAGGAGAAACACCAATAAAACACTCTACAATACTGGTACCTACCACCCATTAACAGGGTCCAAAACATCGCCGTAATTTGGAGAGGAAACATAAACAACAACCCTTGCTAGCCTCTTCCCAGCGGTTATCCAACTACCATCAACAATCGAACAGCTGTCTGCATACAGCTGTCTATGCAGACAGCTGTTGACTCTCAAGGCCAATCAAGGACGACTGTGAGTGTGAACCGGGTGTTCGAACACCCGCACGCACACGCACAATCGCACACGCACACACAGACGCGCACCAGAGCAGACGACCACTCACCTTTGACGATCTAGAGAGCTCGAGGTACCAGAACTTGACGTGGCGGTTGCCGACGGTGACGAAGTAGCTGCCGTTCTCGGCGAACGAGACGGCCTTGACCCGGGAGCTGACCTTGTTGGAGGCCACCTTGACGTTCCGCTGCCAGTCCCACACGTTGACGATCATGTCGTGCTGGAAGCCCACCGACACCACGTACTTGTTGCCCGGGGAGAAGCCCTGTGAATGAAGAGAGGTTTGAGCTCAGCACGCCGTGTGATATACGATGGTCAGACGGTGTAATGGCATGTATGTCACATGGCATGGCACACGATTACGATATATAGACAAAGATAAATGACAAATGTGCGAAATATATAACATTTGATGTTGAACATGTATGATGTATCTGATATATGAAGCACGAATATCTGACAGCAAGGGCGTGGGAATGATATGGACTCGTACAATTTAATTTACAGACCAAGACTATGGAAATGAAAGTCAAGTAACACTTCATGGAGCGCAATATCCATATGGCTTTTCCTCGGTGACCAAGCATTGAACTTGCGAAGTCAGCACAGTCATTTACGTCAACCTTTAATATAACTTATGAGTAATGAGTATGACACCAAAAAATGCCGCATTTCGCCCCATTTACAAAATCTTTAACAATGACACGAGAGTTTTGTTGCGCATTTACCCAAGGCATTTCCTGGTTTGCATACTTAACGAATAACGATTCGCAAAATGGCTGAAGTATTTCAGCCTCACAAGAGATTGCCCCACCTGTCGCATTCGAAGACAATGATTCCCCTTACCGACAACCATCTCAATGAGGGCCCAAGAAATAAAACATCTATTCAGCCCATGAAACGGCTTTACCGCTCCAGTCATACACTAACAACCATTTAGATAGATACCATAAATTACCAAACCGCTCGCTCGTTTCTCGAGCCAGCGGTGCGTGGTCAGGTGACGTCATCAATGACGTCACGTTCTGCGTCACGGTTCAGCGACCAACCAACGGACCGCAAAACGGTGCAGTCAGTCGCCAGGCTACCCAACATCGTGGTTACATCAATTATCACGGTAATATGTCATATCAGTCAGCGTCAGATTACTAACGCGAGTCGCTGGACGACCTTCGACCCGAGAGGCGCAGCGACAAGCCTGTGAGCTGTATTACGACTCAGGTCATAAGGCTGTTGACAGCTGTTGCGGTTATAAGACGCAAGTGACGTGCGGCGCGCCAGCGACGACTGCGGCGCGCTAGCGACGGCTATGGTGCGGCAGTAACGATTGTGGCGCAGCAGGGACGATAGTGGCGCGGCAGGGACGATACTGGCGCGGCAGGCCGCCGACACCCGGTCCTGCTGACGTGATTAGAGTCGGCCCACACGGTGCCGGCGGCGGCGGCGGCTGAATGAGCTGATCTGCGCGGTCAAGGCCGGCACAGAGTACATCTCTAATGTGAGGCCGACACCGTGTCATGGCTGGACCGTCAGACAGCCGGCTGGATTAAATAGGACGCCACGGGTTCGTTCGACAGGCTGAGCACAACTGCCAGGAGTTAGACATATGCAATTAGCTAAATGAATGAGCTACGTGAACTGGGTCTGCATCAAGTTATTGCAGTTTGTATTGCAACGTCTGCACATGCTGTGCTAACTCATAAAGCATGAACATGCTCTTGCTCTCTTGCAACAAAGTCAGATACGGCAAAATATATGATCATTACATCTTAGAACCAACCACTGCAGCTAAGATAGCAATAGGGCCGGCAATAAGCTTCCAATAAGCAATGGCGTGGGGTCGGCAATAAGCAATAAGTCAAGGTGGTATGTAATAAAAAATATGGTCCAAGTGAACTTGGCCATATAAGCCGAGAATCCGTGATCGAGTAAATACTAAAGCCCAACACCCTGCGGTTTCTCCATAAACCTTGCCCCCGGGGGGGGGGCCGTGGTCTGCCAGAATTCCGCCGTGTCCGCGAATTCATCTACAGCCCCCCCCGCCCCCCCCATCACACCGGACTCTCCTCGCCAGCCAGTCGCAGCAGTCGTTGCACAAGCTGTGGCGCCGCGCTCGCGCTCGTGGCTCCGTAACCGAAGCGCCGTGGCCCGCGAGAGCACGAGCACACGAGCACGTGACTGGGCATACGGCGCCAGCTGACCCTGTGACCTCTGTCCGTAACGTGGCAGGCCGCCTGCCGCACGCACCGGCCGCTGGAGCAGGCGGCAAGGGCAGGGGGTGCTGAGCGAAAACACCAGCTCAGCTCAGCTCAGCTCAGCTCAGCTCAGCTCAGCTCAGCTCAGATCAGCTCAGCTCAGATCAGATTAACTCAGCTCAGCTCAGATCAGCTTAGCTCACCCCAGCTCAGCTCAGCTCAGCTCAGCTCAGCTTAGCTCAGCTCAGCTCAGCTCAGATCAGCTCAGCTTACCACAAGCCAGCGGGTCCAGATCCCATCCAATCCAATCATCATCGGGAGCTTTCGGTAAACAGCTACCTTACAACTACAAATACATTGTTTTCATATAACGGATTAAAATGTTTCTGAAACCCAGTAGCCCGTATTCGTCGCTTGTTTCCCCTGCGGACCACGAACTGGCCGACCCCACCTAATCTGGGCGCCCAGACAGGGCGTCATTGCGTCACATGGCTCCGAGAGAAACCGTGTGCTGCAACCGCCTCCAGCGAGGCCGCAGTGAAGCGTGATGCCCCCTGCTCCCCTGAAGCGTGATGCCCCCTGCCAGCGAGATGTGACCAGCGGGTCACCATCTGCTACATTCACACGGAGATCAACTACCGGGGAAGAAAGGTAGTCCTTGATGAGTCCTTACAACCTCACATACAAACTCAAACTCTGACCATGTCACGCTCAAAGCCCATTGTGCCCGGGCCCAGACAGCCTGGGTCTGCCTGTGTGAAGCAGTAGACAGTAGCGGCGGACTCTCTTCTCAGAGTCTGGATGACGTAACCGACAGCAGCCCGGAGACCCATCTCTCTCAGACACTATACCGACGACTCTGGTTAGCTCGAACGCCCGAGGGCCGAATCTAGCCGAAGTATGTCACGGTACGGCGCCGCCCACCGCGTCCGAAACGCCGGCGACGTGCTCCGACGTTGTCACGGGACGAGCTGCTTCAGGCACGCTACGTCTTCGGCGCGGTAACACGCTTCACACCGCCTCCGGCCATCAGCTGAGAACGGTCGGCAGCTCGGCGGACCAGCTGGACCCCACATCTCCGACGTGATCTGTCCGCTCACCGCCCGTCGACAGCCAACACGGGGGTGCGGGCGGCGACCATGTGATTTAGTCATCCCAGACGGAGTCACCACCCACGGAAGAAGCGGGGGAGGAGCGCCGGCGTCAGGTCGGATCAGGAAGGTCAGAGCAAAGGTCGCGCTGCGCCGCCCACTAGTGAAAGTGAGCGTCCAAACCACTTTACAGCGTCCGTGACATGTCGTTACCGAAGCATGAGACGCTCCCCCTCCCCTGCCCCATTGTCCGGAACTGTACTGCTGATGGGACCGGCTGAAGCCTCCCCTACCGCCTACTAAGAGTCCTGTGATGCGACCGGACTGAGCCTCCCTCCCTACCGAAGAGTCCTTTGATGGGACCGGCTGAGCCTCCCCTCCCCCTGCGAGCTGTCCTGCTGGAGTGGAGACGCGGCTAGCTCGTCCCCGTGCTGCCCTACCGAAGAGGTGCCTGCTATGGGAACCGACTGAGACCTCCCCCACTAAGCTGTCCTGCTGATGCGGTGCGTGACCTGTGTCCCAGAATATACGCGCTGTATATCTCTCCCAGTCGGTGTCAGCGCGGGGGACTTCTGGGAGTGATGCTGCGGTCGGCCGTCCATTACGTCATGATCTCTGCCCATGTCGGTTGGGTTCAGGCCTGGAGGGTGCTGGCCAAGGTGGCGTCCATTACTGGCATATCTCCCTCAGTCGGGGTCAGCGCCTGGAGGGGTGCTGCGGTGACGTCCATTAACCCGCATCGTGTAAACAGTTCAGCTGGTAATAGTCACCACTGGGTCAGGGGCCAGTGGTGACTCTCAATACCTTTCAGAAATTCCGAGAAATGGTTGGGTTGGTTTACCATTTCGACCCGAAAACGATAAAAGTTCAGCCTACACTTCTGCGTCCATTGTGTTTCCGTTGTGAGTTAATAAAAACAAAACATGGCCTTGAAAAGAAGCCCTTCAAATTCAGATCGGGCCGCAGCTCCAGTGACGAGTAGTGAGCCGTTGACAAACAGCGCGACAGTTCGGCCTTCGGGTCACACGTCTCCACGTGTGTTGTGCGGTGATGCAGGGGTCGGAGCGTCCCCTCGCGGGCCGACACCTGACTGGTGCTCACCACACTCGAGCGACACAGGTGACACGGCTGATAAGCCATGTCGACTTCTACCGACACTGACAGCCAGCAAGGTTTCCGGCGGCAAGGCCGGGGACGCGCACTTCAAGGGCCTGATAAGACGCCAAACATGACGTCATGTGTGACAAGAAACGCCGCGCGCCCAGCGCCACACTCGACCTTCACAGATAGGCACCGCTCGCGCGAAAAGGCTCGTCAGAGTGTTGATAGGAAGTGAATGTCGTATCGGGCCCAGTATTGTCGCAGCGACACTGGCTCGGGCTCGCCCCAGTCTGGTCCACAATCCACATCCTCGAATACGGGGATCCAACAGGCGGGAACACGGACATCCATTGAGGGTGCTGCAGTAACGAATGGCATCCACTCCCAAATGCGCGTGAGCGCGTGCATGCAGAAGCCTTACATGCCCGCATCACATCAGGTCAAGTCAACTCCGATGGAG
Organism: Semibalanus balanoides; assembly: GCA_014673585.1. Taxonomy (NCBI): domain Eukaryota; kingdom Metazoa; phylum Arthropoda; class Thecostraca; order Balanomorpha; family Balanidae; genus Semibalanus; species Semibalanus balanoides. The sequence goes on along the minus strand of VOPJ01008570.1, from coordinate 2,146 downwards.
TAGCGGCCTTCTCCCATAGAGGAAAGACCTCTCCCCAGAGGAAAGCCCTCTGGTATGAGCCACGCGCCGACCAGCGTCTGACCTCCTGGCGTTGTTCAGACGGCAGGTAAAGCGCCACTGGCGGATCCAGAAAAGATGTGCTATTGCAGTATTGGGGGCCAAATTCCCAAAATTATCGCATAATTCTGAAACTCATCGGGATATGTTTCGGCTTGCTAATTGTTATCAACTAACTCGATCTTAAAAACAAACTTTCTCTAGTTAAAAGTTGCTTTAGTTTTACACAAACTCAGGAAATTGTGTCAAATTTGCGCCGATTTGTGGTGGATTGGGGGCACATGGCCCCATATTGCCACCCCCCCCCTGGATCCGCCCTTGATTTAAGCCGCCGACGAGCGCTCTGACTCCTGCCGAATCCTCAGAGCGCAGGTAAAGCCGGCGACCGAGCGATCTGACTTCCTGGCCGTGTCAGACGGCAGGGATACGCCGCCCCGACCAGGGCCGCTCTGACTCCTGGCCGTGTCACGCAGCCCGCAGGTAAGCGCACGCCCGACACCCGGCGTATCCCAGCTCGGGTGATCTCGGGACGTCGTAGATCGGATCGTGTCGTACTCGCGGGATGTTATGGAGCGGGGAAGGTTAGACGGAGCAAGGCCGAGGCGGGAAGCCAGGCCGGTCTCCTCTCAGCCTTCAAACTAACGCTGGGAACCGGGACCCTGTCCGGGCACAGGTTTATGGTCTAATACATCGTCCAGTGCTGGGCGAGCTGTGTCAGTTCGTCCTGCCCGAAGCGAGAGTGAATAATGCAGGGATGTAAAAAGCGCGGGGAAGATCGGTCCCAAGAGGGGGTGCAAAAGGCAACTTCGGCTACTCATCGACTCAGTCGCAGCCGCTCCGATCACATCAGCCGCGTGTCACCTGGACCCCACGTATCTGGTGCGTACAAGTCAGGGCAGCCCCAGCGCTGGACTGGGGCAGCAAACCCGGAGCAAGCGGCGGGCTATCAGAGGCGTTCACGGCGGCTGGCCTGTGAACTCCCGCTCACCGATGGTAGCCGCGGGGCGCAGTTCAACTGTTGGTAGGCAAACATCGGTGCGCATATTGTGCATCTCCCGGCTGTGGAGAGTCGAATTGTCTGAACGTGGCGTGCTGACTCATATACGTCATATATATGTTAAAGCCAAGGTGTGCGTCGATAGTGGCGTTCATATGTTCGTCCTTGGAGAGAGAATCTTAAGATTGTCGATACACAAGTACATCATTAGAGCCACGACATAATTGCCACTATTACGCCAACAAGTGATCGCCGCTTCCTCGTCGGTCAATCTTGTATATAGACTGAGAAAGGGACCCGCAGAGTATCTCTCTGATGCCTCTCGGTTCACTATATCATCCATACCTTGGAGAGACTGATGTGGAGGCGTAGTGCCCAACACCCGTTCAAATTCCCCTCCGCGCAATGCCTACCAGCCAATGTTTTACCTACCAACAGCTGACTGCGCCCCGCGGCTGAATCCATGACGTCACGCGATATGCCTCTACACGCCGGACATTCTCCTCCGCCAAGACACGCCTCTCACCGGACACTATCGGGAAAGTATCTTCACACCGAGCCACATTGCCCAGTTGCATTGTTAGTTAAAGAAAGGTCGTAGTCATGGCGGATACCGTGACATGGTAGAAGTGGATTTAGAAACTGTGGTATGTGAAGTAAAGACAATGAACATGTTGGCAAATCGCCATGGAAACTTTGCGCTGATGTGTTTCAGGGCCTCGGGAGCATTGTTGGTCTAGAAATAATCGATATAAATTGGAAACTGGTATGGGATGAAAGGAAAGAATGTCACGAACGTCCATTTCATTTCCTTCCAACTGGCTCTCAAACAAGCAGCTGATAACAGTTGACATTATATACGCGCCTGCTTCACACCTCGTCCTGGTAAACCATTAGTCCCAAGCCTCCACCCATAAAACACAGCCGAAAACAGGTCAGGTATCGAAGAAGCTGTCCCGCTCGTCACCCGGGGCCGGGGGAGGGGGCGGGGGCAGAGTGAACCACTTTTTGTTTGGACCGCCGGCACTTAATTGACACCACTCACACCTACTCTGACTGACTGTCCAATTCCATCAGCTGGCACCGATCAGC
>VOPJ01008569.1:0-12179 GCA_014673585.1 Semibalanus balanoides | reverse complement strand
CTCAGGTCGCGGTAGGCCAGACTGAGGGACTTCTGGGCGGCTCCCTTGGCCCGCTGGTGTCGGAACTCGGTGGCGTCTCCCATCTCTCGTCCGCGGTACCTGGCCTCGGCCGGCTGCTCAGCGATCAGCGAGGGCAGCTGGAGCACCGTGGCGCCCGCTCCGGACGCCGCCAACATGTAAACACTGTCCTCGGCAGACATCAATATGGCGTCGCGGCGCACGGCGGTGGGCAGGGGCGGCGCCAGCGGCGGGTATAGCGGAGGCAGCGGGCCGCGGCGGGGCCCAGCAGAGGGCGCGCGCGGCTCAGCACACCACCACTCGGACGCAGCGATGCCTCGGCAAGGTCCCGGCAGCGACTGGCTGTAGCGGGCGAGAGATAGGGAGAGCGCTCACAGCCATGGCCTGGAAGATTACGTAATCGGCGCACAGTGGTCGACACAGCTATGGAAGTTCGTTAAAAGTTAACAGCGGATATTTACTGCAAGCTGGTCAAAACTACAGCTGGAGACAAACCCCATCATGAATTCAACCAGGTTTTTTCTTGAAACAAAAACACAAGCACTTATTCATTGCTCCAACCCGCTGGGGAAAACGGGGGGGGCACATGTCCCCCTTAACTTGAAAGTTGGGATAGGGTGTCTTTTGTCCCCTCCCCCAATTTTGAGGTTTGAGCGCATGACACTGCCCCAAATTAAAAGCACCTCAAACAGTTCATACAAACCTCATGCACCAACAGAAAATAATACAGTTATCCAGGGAATCAAATATATTACAAATCGCGCTGCTCTGCGGCGCAATTGCAATAAACATTTAATTGTATTGTACCTATACGGATTAAAACAAAGGCATAAGTTCGCACCGTTTCGCAGCGCATTAATTACCACTATGACACACGGAAGAATGACTGGGTACCGCATAACTTTTCCAAAAAACACTTCGATAATCCATACGACCAGGTGCACAACACAAGCCTTGACACCTACCGGTCACTATTTGACCTCATGCCACCTGTAAAGACGCCACTATTTAATTAACGAGCCGGTCAAAAATGTATTCGTTGTTAACCGGCCGATTGTGTTCAAACATATATAATGTTGGTGTTGATGAGTGTAGGACACTACTCGACATGTTTAAGTATTTGAAGCTGAGGTCAATCGCTTGACCTCAGAGGGCAAAGTGTACCCAGGAGGACAAATCCCGGGTACCCCATAACTTTTTTCATACACGATTTAGGGTAATCAGCCCAAAGGTTTAATAATCGATAAAGGCCATACAACAACAATCTGACCATCAGGGGCGTAACTTTTTGAAAATCATTGGGGTTGCACTTAGTTGTTAAGGTCCCCCTTTGTACCACATCGCGTCATAGGCGTAATGTTAAATTCCTAAATTATTGGGGTTGTAGCTACAACCAGACATGTGCTCGGATCCCAGAAGCCTCAAATTTGGAATCAAGGTTCTGACAACGATAACAGCAATACAGCACTAATATACGTTGAAACTTCTAGCGTCCGGATCCCTCTCTATTGCCTGAGCCTGTTTGGTTTGTTTGGCTATCAAAAACGTTCGAAAATAGCTTGAGATCCACTTTGGATCCCTGAACCTCGGATCCATGATCCCGAAGGATCTTGGGCCATTTTCGCGGTTTTCTGATACTTCGATTGACGAAAAAACTTGCACATGGAAAATGTAAGCACATAGTTTGCAATGTGCGGAAGTGCTATAGCATATCTCCCGTCGCCACAATACTCATTTGAAGGTCAAAACGCCTGGGGGAATTTGCAATGTGCGGAAGTGCTATAGCATATCTCCCGTCGCCACAATACTCATTTGAAGGTCAAAACGCCTGGGGGAATGGAACATGTCTGGCTACAACCCCTTTTGCATTAAAACTACACCTATGCTGACCATCCCTGGCCACAGATTGACCTCAGGTCACAGCATACGTTACCTTTATGGCACACGGGAGAATGACTAGGTACCGGTACCGCCTAACTTTTTTTCCCCAAAATCACTTACATAAACTATTTGACCGTCAACGCCTTTCCTTTTACCCACTGCCTGGAGGTAAGCAGCACAAGACTTAACCCCTTCCGCCTACCTACTATTTGACCTCAGGTCACCTGTAAACACGCTAATATTTAATTGACGAGCCGGCCAAATGCGTAATCGTTATTTACCGGCAGACTGTACTCAAGTCTCAAACACATACAAAATGCTGGTGTCGATGAGTGTACTCGACGTGTAAAAGCAAGGGCGGATCCAGCCGGCCGTTTTTTTTTTGGGGGGGAAACCTTTTTTAGCGGACCTTACCTACCCCCAATTTCAAATTTCTTCCCGGATTTGGTCCACTTTATTTTGCAACCACACGATTTCTTGTAATTTCTTTATTTTGATTTTTTATCGTTTTTTCGACTTCTTTGGATATCGAAAAAGGAAAGATGTCAGCTTGCATTTTTTATTGTTCCGACATTGTCTTACAGCACCAGAGCAAAACTATTTCAATTGTCAACTGTACCCAAGGGCGTCGCCGATAATTTTTGAGAGGGGGGATGGGCTGAAATGACGCAAAAATGCACTTCATTTTTCTGCGTTGCAGCATTGCAGCATTTTGTAATGTGGACTTTATATTAAAATAGGTATTTGTTATCTAGCGCTGCGAAGCGGCGCGACATTTTTAGGAGTTTGCCTGATAAAACCCAGAAACATAGACGGTTCGCCTTGTAAAGAATAAAAAGCTAAACATGCTGTTCATTCAATTTACCGTTACATGAACCGAAGACGATGGCGTGGCTTCGATTTTTTGTTAGCAGAGGCCCGACCGAACTATATGACCGATTCAGAGAGCCACGGAATAAGATCTGTCGGCGCGTATATAGTATTGCATATTTTTAGGTTGTGGAAAAACGAAAAAATTTAATATTGGAAACCTATTCAGATAACACGCTAAATGCTGGTTGCACATCTCGGTATGATGCAAAATATTTTAATTAATGTAGTTTTTAACAAATAGCATTGTTCGGATTCGGAGTAAATCACGATGAACCGGGTGGCAAATAAGTGCTTAATAACTTAGGTAGTATATGGGATAATATTAACTGTATACATTAAGGGGGGGTGCACGAACTGCAACAAACAAATTGGTAACAGTGCAAATGGTTTGAAAACAGCAAGCGGCAGAACGGCTTTTCCGCACATCAATGGTGCCTGCGGATCTGGGGAGCCTGGGACGAAATGGCTTGGGGAGATGGTCCTGGCCTGGTCCCACTATCAGTATTTTCGTCCAGTTACTATGACACCGCAGAAGCAGCTTCCTGTTGCCGATGTCCGCGTCTCTGCGTTCGCACCTTTTTCGGAAATCGGCTGACTAGCTTATGTCCATCAAGACAGCCCAGGTTCAGCCCAGGTTCGGGACACCTCCGATCGAGCTGAAATTTGCAGCGCATATCACAAGGGCTTCACTAGTCCACACCTAAAGCCTTCAGTGTCACTCCCAGCGGTTTGGACGTCCAGAGGTCAAGCAATGTCCGCCCGTAGCTCAGTGGGAGAGCGCCGGTCTTCTGACCTATCTCAGTAGGTGGCAGCCTGGTTCGAGGTCACTTCGGCGCTCGCTATCTGTCCTGACTGGGATGGCTGCGGCCGGTGGCAGCGGTCGCACTCAAGGGCCCAAGGTGACGTCAGCGAGCGTGTTGTGCGTGACGTGTGCCAGGTATGTTCGGGCCACGTAAAACTTTTGCGTCTCCAAATTCTGCCGGCCAACAGGAATTGCGCGATCGGGTGGTGAGGTCAGGACCAGCGCAACAAGCTCTGCTCAGCGCGGATCCTGACCTCGGAAAGCCATCCCTACAAAGCATTCGGACTAAATTTATAAAAAAGTAACGAAGTTAAAATTTGCACAGCACATTGTGGCCTAACCAGAAGAGCTAAAGGAATGAATCCAACGCTAAAATACTCCGCACACAATACGGTCTTACGTTTCCACATCGGATATGACCTCTAAAGCGTCACGGCATTTGACCTAAGGTCATTTGAGGACTAAGCCGCCGGTACCATTGCACAGCGCATTACTGGTGTCACAACGCAAGTGATTCTTAAAAACTTAAAAGCAAGCGAAATGTGACCAAGTGAAGCACTAACGCTTCACTTGAACACGCCCCACGTATAGCTATTACCGTTCGACCTTGAGAGTTAAAAAAGCCGGCAACAAACGACACTCTAGAGTTTTTTTTTCTTTTGATGCAGCCAGGCTTCAGCCGCGGTTCGGGACACTCCGATCGAGCTGAAAATGTGCAGCGCATATCAAGCGCGCTTCACTTAGTCACACCTCAAAGCATTCAGTGTCACTCCCAGCGGTTTGTTTACCTCCAACAGAGGTCACTAGCAATGTTCCAAGTTAAAATTTGCACAGCACATTGCGGCCTAACCAGAAGAGCTAAAGGAATGAATCCAACGCTAAAATACTCGCACACAATCGGTCTTATGTTACCAACATCGATATGACCTCTAAAGGTCACCATTTGCCATAAATTAATATAGCATTTAAATCTACATAGCGATCTATTTATAAGGCCTTATATATATAGCCTACATCTATCCATATCTCTACCCCTGCCTCTACCCATATCTTAACCCTTATCTTATCCCGTGCCTTGTTCCCGTTTCATTCACGTTTTTATCCCGTTCCGTTCACATTCTCTAAGCACTTGTGCTGTTTAAATGGTCAAAATCTGTCTTCCGGTTTTAGTGAAGTCTCACCCGAGGGAGGTGCGACGTTATACGGTCATGCGTTTATTATTGAAGCAGTGTTGAAGTCTTGGCCAAAAGTGATGGCATTTTATTCGACGACAATATTTCGCTATATAAGCGTCTGCAGCCGTTTAAGTTCGTCTTTACCATAAGTTACCTATTAGCCAGAAAATACATATTTTGGGTGGATATTGGTCAGCAAAGACGGCGCTATCCGGCTGTGTAAATTTGCCGGTCTAGTTTATCCTCGCTTTGGGTGTTACGGTGGTGTGAAGGATAAAGTTGTCGAAAAATACGAAATTTAAAACTGAGCGCCTCAATATTAGTCACACAGTTTTGTGTAACACACATAATTTGAAGACGGTATATGCACCTGTAAAGTGGCGTTGGTTTCAGCCTCTTATGTCCAACAGTTTCCGAGCACCGAAATAAATCCTTAAAATGCAAATTGTATCATAAAAGCTGTCACAACTTTGCACGTGGTACGCGCTCCGTTCTGAACGACCTACTATACGTCAGGCCAATCTGTCCTCTATCGAACCGTGTTTGTTGCATGTCGCTGCGACCCTCGACTCCAGAGCTATCGGCCCGGGATCCACGCCGGGTTTCGCTATGTCTAGATTGACCGTTTCCCATGTTAAACCAATGGGCACCACTTGTGCGCGTGCTGCGGCCGACCCCTTTGTCGAATCGGCACCAAGTTCTGATACGATGGTGTGCCCCTGCCAGCGGACCTGTGTGCCAAATTTCGTGCACCCATAAACAGCAGTTTTCGAGCTATTTGCGCATTTGTGGATGACGGATGGATGGACGGACGGACGGACTGACGGACGGACGGACTGACGGACGGACGGACGGACGGACTGACGGACGGACGGACGTTACTTAATTAATTACGAGCGAGCGCGAAGCGCGAGCGATTCCTCATCGAATACCGGATTTTTCTCAGATATAAGCGGCCGACCCGACCCGGCCGGGCCCGGCCGGGCCCGGCCGGGCCCGACCCGACGTGGTTAGAAGCTTATATCTTTTGGAACCCCGCTGCCGATTGAGCAAGCGGTCCGCCATCTGAAGCCCCATGCAATGACATTATGATTATTGAGATGTTTTTTCTCATGTGATGGGTCAGCATGGCGCGTGAGCGTGACACGTGTCGCGTCAGGGGTGTCAGCAAGTAGCTGAGCTGAGAAATGCTGCTCAGCTACAGCAGGCTGAGCAGCAACCTGCTGTAGCTGAGAAACGGCTGGACCTATAAAGCTAAAATTTGGTGTGAGGCTGAGATCACACCACTGGCAATGTTGCACAGGTCAACTCTGGTCACACTGCACGTGCGCACGTGCACCCCGTTCCGTCCACAAAAAATTACCAACAAAACATCGTTGCAATAACGGACCTATATCTCGGGCAACCAAAAGTCCGCCAAGACACGGGCAAACGCGTGGTCGTCGCAAAGTTCACTGGCTATAACAAGCACAAAAATTCCATAGTTTTATGACTCTTCACAATGTAAATCAGTGCTCAGGCACCTATTGGACGTGAGCGATGAAACAAACACCATCTGTAGACAATGTTTACCGTTTGCTAAAATGCCATGCAAAAAATTGAGGTTTTAATGCAGTATTTTCGCTGTTAAAATCTGCCTGTAATATTGATTGCCGATTTATAATATTTTCCTTCATTACACCGCCGTTAGCTTCAAAACCAAAGAGTCTAAACGATAAAAATGATGCAGCTGTAAGAAGCGCAATCCAAAATCCAATCTAAATACCCATCCAAAATGAATTTTTGTGCCGTACAAACATGAAGCTATATAAGTTGCAATTAAAAATGAACGCTTACAAAACCTATTTAGTTCAAAGTAATCGATTTAATTCGGATCTATTTGCGACGGCAAAACACCACATAAACGAAAACAATTAAAAGGCATGCCTTGCACAAAACGAACTCCGTTGGGCGGGTGAATAAATTGACTGCGGTTTATTCGGACTCGTCTCGTCCTCGCCGTTTAAGGCGTCTTACTGTAAAGTATATGACACGCGAGAGAATGACGCGACTGGGTAGTGGCGTCTATACCGCATAACTTTTTCCCAAACTCACTTGACCAGTAAGACGCCTTAAACGCGAAGGACGAGCGAGTCCGAATATATCCGCGTCAATTATCACCCCGTCCACGGAGGTTCGTCTTGTGCAAGCATACTTTTGAATTATTTTCGCTATGTGTTGTTTTTGCCCGTCGCAAATAGATCCGAACTTAAAATCGAAACCTTTGAAACTAAATAGGGTTTGCCAGCGTTATTTTAAATTTGCAATGATTAGCTTCCATGTTTGTAGGCCAAAATTCATTTTTGGTGTCGGTATTAAGATGATTTGATTGCGGCTTTACAGCTGCATCATTTGTTCGTCTACACCCTTTGCGTTTTGAAGCTACGGCGGTGTAATGAAGAAAATGCTATAGAATCGTCAATAAAAATATTGACATGCAGATTATTAACAACGAAGTACTGCATTAAAACCTCAAATTTTGCATTGCATTTTAGAGACGGTACATTGGTCTACAGATTGGTTGTTGTTTCATCGCTTCACGTCCCATAGGTGACTGAGCAAGATCTTAAAATTGTGAAGAAGTCATAAACTTATGAATTGCGCTTGCATAGCCAGTAACTTTGCACGACACGCCGTCGGCTGATCGCATTAGTTAGTGCATACGCCGGGCGATCGTTCTCTACGCATCCTGTGATTTTGACCCGTGTTCTTTTGCGACTTTTGGTTGCCGACGATATAGGTCCGCGTATGGCCAACGATGTTTTCAGGTAATTTTCGTGGACGGAACAGGGGTGCACGTGCCGCACCGTGCAGTGTGACCCAGAAGTTTTGACCTGGTGCAACATTGCCAGTGGTGTGATCTCCAGCCTCACACCAAAATTTTAGCCTTATAGGTCCAGCCGTGTCTCAGCATACAGCAGGATAATTACTTCTGACACCCCTGACGCGCACTTGTTCATTGCGCCATGCTACCCATACATGAAAAAAACATGTCGATAATCCATAATGTCATTGCATTGGGGCTATTCAGATGGCGAAAATCGCTTGTCAATCGGATCGGATTCAAAAGATAAAGCTTCTGACCAGCGTCGCGGTCTGGCGGGCCCGGCCGGGTCGGGGCGGCCGCTTACTATCTGATAAAAATCCGGTATTCAATGAGGACTCGCTCCGCGCTTCGCGCTCGCTCGTAATAAGCCACTCGACCATCAAAGCCTCCCTTTTAACCCCCAAAGATGCACAACACAAGACTTGATCCCTACCGGTCTTTATTTGACCTCAGGTCACCTGTAAAGACGCTCATATAATCGACGAGCCGGCCAAATACGTATTCGTTGTTTACTGGCCGATTGTGTTCAAACCTATACACGATGTTGGTGTCGATGAGTGTACTCGACATGTAAAAGCATTTGAAGCTGAGGTCAATTACTTCACCTCAGGAGGTCAAAGTGCAACTGGGATGTCAAATATCGGTACCGCATAACTTTTTTCCCATAAGTGCCTACTTTTGAAGTCATTTAACGTCTGAATATCCCACTGGCCCGTAAAGTCAAAGACGGTGCACAAACGGAGATCTGACCGCCCCTGGTCACCGATTGACCTCAGGTCATAACGTAAGGTACCATTATGGCACACGGGAGAATGAATGGATATTGCATATTTTTTTCTTCTTCAAAATAACTTAGATACACCATTCGACCACCAACGCCTTCCCTTAAACACACCAAAGGTGCACAAAAACCAAACTTGACCCTTTCAGTTCCCGCGGTCACTATTTTACCTCAAGTCACCTGTAAAAACGCTAATATTTAATAGACAAGCCGGCCAAATACGTATCCGTTGTTACTTAGCGACTGATTGTGTTCAAAAATATAATACACAATTTTGGTGTAGTTGAGAGTATCCAAAATGTGAAAGCTAAGTTGAGGTCAATTGCTTCACCTCAGGAGGTCAAAGTGTAACTGGGATATCAAATCTTGGGTACCTACCGTATAACTTTTTCCCAAAAGTATTTATTGAAGACGTTCCAACGTCTACATATCCCCACTACCCTATAGACGGTGCACAACGAGATATCTGGCCTCTCTGGTCACCGATTGACCTCAGGTCACAACATAAGTTACCATTATGGCACACGGGAGAATGACTGGGTACCGCACAACTTTTTTTTCCCAAATCACTTAGATAAACCATTTGACCTCCAACGCCTTCCCTTAACTATCGAAATTCGAAAGTGTACAACTCAAGAATTGATCCCTACTGGTCACTATTTGACCTCAGGTCACCTGTAAAGACGCTAATATTTAATTGACGAGCCGGCCAAATACGTATTCGTTGTTTACCGGCCGATTGTGTTCAAACTTATACACAATGTTGGTGTCAATGAGTGTACTCGACGATTAAAAGCATTTGAAGCTGAGGTTAATTGCTTGACCTCAGGAGGTCAAAGTGTAACCGGAATGTCAAATACCGGGTACCGCATAACTTTTTCTCAAAAGTACTTATCGAAGTCGTTCCAACTATAGTGGTGTCAATCGGAAACCCAAATTCTGGTTACCCAAAAAATTGTGTGGGTCGGTCAGGCTTATCAATTTATGGACACTTTTCGGTCAGCTTGATCTTAAACAATTCACTTTTTGTCACATTTTTACGCATTTTTACTTCTATCCCGCAATTTGATACACAATTTGTTCGAGATTTCTTTGGTCTTGCTTGCGGCATCTACTATTTTGCTTTGCTTATGTACCTATTTAGTTTCTTTTTCACAATTATAATGTATTTTTGGAAACTGAACATGTGCGTTTTATGATTTATGATGTTTACGAAGCTACTTTACCAGTGAGTATAAATAAGTATACATTTTTTAAAATCGGTCAAATCTTGGACATTTTTGGCCTCAACAAAAATCGGTCAATATTTGGACAATCAAAATGCTTGCTGCTCGGTATTGAATTGGGACCAGGGGTGGTCAGATCCAGGGCTACGGAGTCGATCAGTTTCCAGATGACTCCAACTCCGACTCCGACTCCGAGATCGACTCCGACCTTTAATTGGCTGAAGCTTTAGTCAATAGGCACAAAAAGTAACTGCCCATGGCAAAAGTTATCCCGTTTCAAGATTGCATCTCATTTGTCCCGCCATTGACTGGGGCTAGGGGGGGGGGGGAACGCCCCTTCTGACGAACTTCCGTAATAGCGCAAAAACAAACAGCGCTATCTTACATCAATGTTACGTCTTTTGTGCACAAACGAAGCAATTTTGTCGAGGAAAAAATCGAGATATAGCGAATTTAGTGACGTTGCTGCACAAGAGTTTGATGAAAAATCAACTAAACTTTTAAATATCGTACACAGAACGTATTTTTACCAAATGATTGAAGCTACAAAATTGACAACCCTGATCGCTTTCATTTTTTTAACCCATTTTTTAATGATTGTTTTGGAAGAAGGCCGAAAAATATATGTTGCAAGGGTATCCCAAAAAATAATATATATTAGAGAACCACATACTGGCGATTTCCAGACCACATTTCAAAACAATATCACTAATTTTACCTGACTTATGGCTTCGAAAGCATGAGTAGGGGAGAGTGGGGTATGACGGCCACCTTAGCTTTGAAGCCTAATCTGGCCATGTTAAATACGGACAATAATTATGATGTTTTGCATGTTACTACCTCCAACATTTGTCTTTCAATTTGCATGGAAGTTAGTCTCTTGTTGTTGTTAATAATTCTGATATTTGCAATTTTCGAAATACTTGCAAAAAAACGTCTTACCCCACCCCATGGGGTAAAACGGTTTCTCTCGTGGGGTAAGACGGCCACGCGTTGTTCGTGTTATATACCTAAATATGCATCCTCTCCATGTGAGCGTTGCTGCACTCTAAACTCAAGATGCTTGATATAATTATTATAAAACATTAAACAAAAGTTATGATGCTGAGATGGGGTAAGGCGACCACCGGAGCAAATCGCGTTAGTCGGGGTGCCGTCCTTACCCCACAATTCGACCACATAACAATTCAAAGCACATTTTCTCGGACGCCATATATTAATCAACATTTGCCCGTCATTGCCTTATCAACACTGGCTGTCTTATGTAATTATCACAGTTGAAGTCAAGTTTTTAACTGCAGGGATATATGTTCACAAAAGCTTACAGAATATAGTAGTAAAGAGTTGAACCGAGAGGGTTGTTTTACAAAAACAGAAATTATGAATAAACTACGGAGAGCAAACTAACCCGACTTCACTGGGTCAGTGCGGTCGAAACGGGGGACTCTAGTACTCATTAATTGCGCTCGTAGCGCTAGTGGTTTAGCCTTCAGAGGGGGTGGCCGTCTTACCTACCATGGCCGCCTTACCCCACCCTCCCCTAGGTAATTCATTACCAATTTTCATATGGAGTTGCGTTTTTGTTTTAATGATCAGCTACGAACAAATAAACGTCTCCACTGCATTTCTGCGACAAATTTGGTGTAGACATATGTCTTTTGTATTTATATTAATTATGTTCGAACTTTGACATTTTGTGACCTGACAGCGGACCTTGAACTGGGCTTGACATTAACTTCACTTAAATGAGGACAGGTAATAAAATTACTATCACTTTCGAGTTATAAAGGTAAAATAATCCATAAAATAAAATTATCCATACAATAATGTGTCGCATCAACATGCTGCATGACATTCGTAGTAAAAATATAATTTGTCAAATCTTGTGACAAATCCTACCATAGCAATAACGAATTGTTGTACAGTGTACAGTTGAATGAGCCGTTTTAATCGCTTGAGCAGGCTAAACGCCATTTAAACCTTATTATTATATCAATTGATTTATCGTGAACGTTGCTTCAATTCCTGGCGGTGGCATTTTGTATCTGCATTCGACGACAGACCTAAGTTCTTTTTTCAACCACCGCGATACCACACCACATTATTATAAATAATTGATTGGCAAGGAAAAATAATCGAAGTAAACTAAGTCGAAGCGGCACGATTTATTTAGTCTTCGCCAACGGTGGTTCACCAATTTGTATCTGAAAAATACTTGCTTATATGCTCAATGCTGCCCAAAACATATAGCCGGAGTCGGAGTCGGCAAAATTTTATCAACTTCGACTCCGACTCTGACTCCGACTCCGGCCGAAATTACCGACTCCGACCGACTCCGACTCCGACTCCGCAGCCCTGGACTCAGATCTCTCGTTGTGCACCGTTTTTAGGGTAGTGGGGATATTAAGAATTCAGTGGTGGGCAGCTTCTGTTACTCCGTTACTAACGGAACTACTATTTTCCAGGGACGTAGCCAAGGGGGGAGCCACGGGGGCCATGCCCCCCCCCCTGAGCGAAATAAATTCACACTAGATAGAATGAGATTCTCTGAAAACCC
>VOPJ01008568.1:0-12185 GCA_014673585.1 Semibalanus balanoides | reverse complement strand
GTACGGCTACAGCCGTGTCGGGCGGACGATCTTCTACTCCAATTCGGCTGCCGACCTCTTGATACCCTGCTCCGTCTTTGGGCACTTGGGGTCCGATGCAAGCAGGAGTTGTTTGTGGTCCTGGTAGGCGCGCATCCGGCACAGCCCGTACTCCTGTCGAAAACCGTGTGAGCGGATCGGTCAGGTCGTCAGATCGATTAGATCAGAGGCCTTTTGCACCAAATAATCTACCCGGGTAAAAAATAATCCAACCCACCATGTAAAGCTACCCAGCCGGATATTTTATCTTGCACCAAGCGAAGCAGCAACTGGGCTAACCCAGTTGGCCTGCTTCTGCTTGGTGCCAAGATAAAATATCCGGCTGGGTTTAGCTACTTTGGGATCCCTTTGTTTGGATTATTTCTTTATCCGCGGGCCGGAGCAACGGACCCGGTATGAAATTCATGCAACTCAAACCATCTATCTTTCCCGGCGGTAGATTATTTGGTGCAAGAGGCCTCTGATCTAGTAGGACTCGTGTCAGATTAGCCCGATTGCGCATACAAAATATTGTCATCGTTATACAAGCTAAACTTATGAACGTTCAGATCTGAGCGAAATTTATGAAAAGCATGTCGTATATGTGCCTTTTTTCTAAACATCAAGTCAAAGGCAAACATAAGTATGATAACTCTCCTGTCGACGGTTCGACTTCTTTCTTGAAGCAGAACGGAGGACCACTCACCCAATAGCCGAACGGCTGATCACTCACCCAATAGCCGAACGGCGGACCACTCAACCAGTAGCCGAACGGCGGACTACTCACCCAGTAGCCGAACGCGATGGTCGAGACTGGAGCGTTGACGATGCTCCACAGAGTCCAGAAGAAGTGCGAGGCCAGGGTGAACACGTGCACCTCCTCCAGAAGACGCTCCTCCTCTGCCGACTGCTGCTGGGACGCGCTGCCGTCGACTCCTGTCTCCGCTCCCGGCTCCGGCCTGGTTTCCGCCGCGTCACTCCGTCCCCCCGTCTCGGTGCCCGTCTCTCTCGCGACAGTCGCGACTCCGGACTCTGTTTCGTTTCCATTGGCAGTCTCAGCAGCGTTTGGCGAGGTCACGGCGCCTTTGGCGTCGCTGTCGCGAGTTTGGAGGTAGGCGCGAATGTAGCGCAGCTGTAGAGGGCACAGACGCAGGCTTAGTTCACTGGGAAGAAAGTGGGTGACTGCAGCTTGTTATCTGTCGTTTATCCCAAGTAAAACCATTACAAAATTGTAAAAAATAAAATGAATAATTACCAATGAAAACATAAGTATAACAACAGCTACACTACATTAACTAACACGTGATGACTTGGACAATACAAGATTTGGGGTGACTATGGTAGGCTATCATGTTCGCCTAAACTAAAAACACATCACCTGTTCTGACCCGCTCGCATCGACTGACTTGCAATAGATAGCTACAAACCCACTTGTATCAGTTGTCTTCCAATAGTGACTGACATGTGTGCGAGTCCCTGAAATACCCGTCTTACATGGGACAAACCGAAGAGCAGCGACATCTACTCGGATTCCATTATTCAAGTATCGGCCACGAGAGGGCCAGCATCCCCGAGATACTGGTGTAATGCCCAGCACCAGCGCCACGGATAACTGAGATTAGGCTGTGTTCTAACCCGTCAATTCCTGTGGGGATTCCGGGGAATCAGTATAAAAGTGCTTTCTACCGATTCCCGGAGCAACGAGATAACAGGAATAGCAATATATGAGTACATTGCCGAACTGCAGTAGAGTAAAATGCCCGCCGGGGATTGCAGGGATTCCCGCCGGGAATGTCACGGTCAGACCACAGCCTTAAACCACACGGCGCAGAGCTAGGAACAACATGGGGCAGGTGACATGCAAACACAGTAACACCAACAGTCAAGACACACATAGACACAGAACAAGGCAGACATGTATTAAATTAACACAGGGACAGACAGAACTCACAACTGAGACGCAGACACACACGAACGCATGCACGAACACAGAAGCCAAACACAGAAGCCAAACACAGAAAGCCGTTTGCAGCTTGCTTGCACCGAACTCAGCGCGTCTGTAAGCTGACCTGTTGTTCTCTGCTGGGCCAGCGGCTGGGGCACGCCGTGAAGTACGGGTAGTGGTGCAGCGAATAGTCGTACATCCACTCGCAGAAGTGGTTGGCCAGATCGAAGCCGCGGTAGTTGTAGCTGCAGTACTCGTAGTCAATGAGCGTCAGCCGGCCGCCGGCTCCCGTGCCGTGCCGCAGAATGTTGCCCTCCTGACAGTCGTTGTGGCAGAACTTCACAGGAGACGACACGTGACTGAAGTAGTTCCTGTGAGACCACAAAAGGACGTGTTACGTACAGTCGTTGTGGCAGAACTTCACAGGAGACGACACGTGACTGAAGTAGTTCCTGAAGTAGTTCCTGTGAGACCACACAAGGACGTGTTACGTATGTGTGAGCCTACGGTCGACATAGCCGGCAATCGGGATTTCGGCAACCGGTTGATAACAAGACCATGTTTTGTGCCTTATGTTACGACTGTTCGATCTAGAGTTGCCTGTCGTACGGCCTATGTGTAAAAGACATGATGTGATGTGACGTGATGTGATGTGCAGAGACATGATGTGACGCGTGTACCTTCGATACAAAGGACTTGTTTGTAGTATCTGATTTAGGTGCAGAGCCGCAGCTGCCGTTGTTAGTTCGTTCATCTCTCGCCGGTCACCACTCACTTCATCCATTCCATCTCCTGTTCGTAGTCGCAGAGTCGCAGTGCCTTGATGACGTCGGCCTTCTCCGGGTTGTCGGCCAGCGTGACGTCACTCAGCGATGAGACCGACAGCTGAATCCACCTGATGGCGGGACAGGTGAGGTTTGCCACGTTAGAGTCGCACTATCTTCCAGCAAGTCATTTACCCAACCGCACCATGGGTATGTCGGCATAATTAAATGGTGATGAGTACGTACTTGCGTAGTAATGTAAATTGATTGTGCAACAATCATGTTGTTGAACCACTGAGCACAATTTGTACACCAGACATGCTCAATATGCTCACATGGTTTTCCAGACAGCTACAGTGACCCTTGATTGAAGCATACGATCTTGCCCGCGTAACAAGTTACGCATTAAACTGTGAGCTGCCACAGACCATGTCTGGTGAGCCCACGTACTCTGGTCAGAGGTCAGAGTGCAGTGCCGAAGGGCTCACTTTTTCATCGTGGTCCAGAGGAAGGTTGGCTCCTTGCAGATGGGTACCTCCAGCGAGTGCACCATCGCCATCCTCTCGGCGATCATGGGACTGATCTGCGGGTCTCGCAGGTCACTGCACGACAATGGCAGCGCCTATGGGACAGAGGGGGATTTACTCGTTCAATCTCGGGCTGTGTGGAACCGTGCCTCTCGGCGATCTGGTGACCTGACAGCGGGGTCTCGCAGGTCATGCACGACAATGCAGCGCCTATGGGACAGGGGATACTCGTCATATCAGGCTGGTTGAACGTCCTCTCGCGATCATAGGACTGATCTGCCGGGTTCTCGCAGGTCACTGCCGGACAATGGCAGCGGCCTATGGACAGAGGGGGAACTCGTCAATTTATTCAGCTGGTGAAACCGTTCTTCTCGGCGATCCTGGGAACCTGCGAACTGCGGGTTCGCAGGTCATGCACGGACAATGCAGGCGCCTATGGGACAGAGGGGGATGCTCGTCAATTCAGGCGGGACACGTCCTCTCGGCGGATCAATAGGACTGATTAGCGGGTTCTCGCAAGGTCATGCACGAACAAGCAGCGGCCTATGGGGACAGCAGGGGATAACTCGTCAATTCAGGGCTGGTTGGAACGTCCTCTCGGCGATCCGGGACTGATCTGCGGGTTCTCGCAGGTCACTGCACGGACGAATGGCAGTGCCTATGGGACAGAGGGGGATCTCTCAGATATCAGGCTGGTAGGAACCCGTCCTTCGGCGATCCGGACTGAATTGCGGGTCTCGCAGGTCACTGCACTGACAATGGCAGCGCCTATGGGACAGAGTGGGATTACTCGTCAATATCAGGCCGTGGGAACCCGAACTTCAAGCGTTGCAACTGTCGTTGGTTGAAGTTCTTACCCAGTTATATAATTCACACTGTAAAATCCTGATTACTTTTCTTTGGAAACTCGTCGAATTATTAAGAGATTCGGTATCGATGCTATCAGTTCTGCTAATCAGGCTCATCTCGTATGATCGCCAGCACCATCAACCAGTGTTTAATTTTTATTTTGATGACAGATTACAAACTTTTTTACAACCGGTAATTCAGAGGTTGATTCAGATGGTGTTTGTGAAATCGCTTTTTTGTGAGGTAAGTAATAATTTATTGCGTTTGTAATTGCAAACATTTGTCATCACCAACTTTTTTTGTGAAATAGGCCTCGTCCCAAAGAGTAAAAGTGTGGTGATTACAATCTTGTTAGAAAAACTAAGATTCGTATCATTTTTTGCAAATTATTTTACTTGGAAAGCAAAAATTGCTGCTTTGAGATAAATAACTATTCCTTTTGAGAAAGAAATCAGTTGTATTATAACTCCAATGTCGGTAATATCAAGTGAAAATAATACACAATTTCCGGAAAAAAGATCAAAATATTTTGGACCCAAAAAGACCCCCAAGAAATACAAAAAAAAATAATGCTGCCATCAACACTTTTACCTTGAGTAGCCCGTACTCTCGACTTTGTAACCATGTCTGAATCTTGATATTCCCTCAATACCGCCCCCTGCACACTGACGCTGTTCATGCTTTGTTGATGTTTTGAACGACATCGTCCACCCTCACCCGTTGTCCTACTACGCTGTATGTATAATGTACATATATACTACGCTGCATCGGTCGCGCTGCCTTGGACACCGAACTACGTCGTTCCGTCAGAAGTCTCAAGGCCGGAAGGTCAAAGTTCTCTGGCTTGGTGTTATCTATAGCCTAGTCGCGTCAGTTACTCTTTATCAGGGTTGCAGTATAGGCTGTCGTCTGGCCACCGGGACAATGGACAATGGACAAGTACAGGAAGCTATCACGAGGGTAGTCTGCTCTGGGACTCAGCCCACATTGCGTTGTATACAAAAAAGGTGTGTTGTCCACTGCACAGTTGCTGTTGTTGACTAAATACTAGTTAAGTACTTATACTCGCTGCGGTTCGCCAGTCACATGAAGCAAAAAAAAAACAGATGTAAGCCATGTAAGGAATCCGATATAAAAAAACTCAGTTGGAAAAATATTAACCAATGGTGGGAAATCAAAATCCCTTTGGAAAAATTAAAAAAAAACTTCGGAGTTAACATTTTCTCTTTGGAATTTATATTTGTATTTATGCCTATTATTGAGCTTAAATCAGACATAAACCGTAAAGCGTCATTAGACAGGAATGAACGAGCGAAGCGCGAAGCGAAATTTGTATGGTGGAATTTCAACTCAATCGAGAAGCTAGCTTCTGAGATACAAAAAAAGTTTCTCACGTTGCAGAGACACCCGTCTCTGACTTGTGGGAAAAGTGGGCTGAATTGGTCACTAACACACACCAAATTTGAACACAATCGGCCTCAGCCGTTCCTGAGATATATAATAGGGAGTTCACGTGCGACGATGTCAAATCGCCCCACCATGGGAAATTGAGGTGGCTGAGGGGCCCCTAAACACACACCAAATTATAACACGATCAGCCCAGCCGTTGCGGAGTTTTTGCGACAAAACACCTTTCAACAACACTCACGCGGCACGCGGCACGCGCAGTGGTAGTCACCCACATGAATCGGCACTAATAAAAAAGATTGATTGGATGGGGCTATTCATCAAAGAGGCCCGTTGGTCAATTGGACGTACGGTTGCAAAGATATGAGCTTCTCAAAAGCGTTGCCAGGAATCGGGTTGGGTCGGGTCGGTCATAATCAGATTTTTCCCATATACCACGTAAAGATGAGTGAGCGCTTCGCGCTCGCCTGTAATAAGACTTAGGTAAAATATTTTCTGACATTACAAACTTTGACAGAATGCTTAAGCAAAAAAATATAACCATTTATAATTGTTGCAAAACGCTGCAATTAATTGATCTTGGTAACCTAGTGATGAGCGGACTCGTCTAGGTCATTGGCTGGAAGAAAACTTAACTTTGAATGATGATATTGGGCGACTGAGCACCAAATTAAAAAAAAAAAGTTTTAATCGAATTCGATTACTCTTTAGCATTATCAAATTTGTCATTAGGCAGACAGTGTCCTTTTAAGAAAAAATTGGTGCGTGGTTTGTGGTTTGAGACCACACTTCTGGCAATGTGGAGTTTAGATGGCAGCAGACCAATTTCCTTGCTATCGGGTTTCTACGGGCTCGCTCGTCCTTCGCCAATTAACCTTCGCCAGTGTAGAAGGTGGATGCCACCCCCTCGGTTTTTACCAAATGACTCACATAGTTATCGACCGATCGCAATGAGACTTGCAGTACCTTACTTTTGAACAATTTATCACATACTCTAAAAAAATCGAATTTCTAACCTCGATGACCCATGATTTTTTACCTGTTTCTCAAGGTCGTGTTTGGCGCAACTGGCGTCCAGACGTATCGATCCTTGAAACAAGTGCAGCTTCGGAGTGTTTGTTGTTCAGGAGCATTTGCAAAGGTGCTTCTAGGTGACGGTTGTGGTTTCTGCAGAGATTGCGACATCGATTGACCTTTTCAGAGGTCGACCGATGTCACTGACCTCCAATTACCTCAGATGTTGTTTTTTGCTCTGTCCGTTCACAGGACAATTTGTTTGAACGCTGATTTTCCAAATCTGCGTGATCATTTACATAATGATAGTATTTTACTGTTTATTCACTTTTCAAAGAGTTAACCCGGCAGTCACTGGGGATTCTGTAATACGAAGTGAGTGGGAGGGGCTTTTTTTAAGCCCCCCCCCCTTGTATCTTCCTGGAAACCAATTCAGGAACGATTTTACGCGCTGGAATCAAACAGCAACGACTAGCCCAGGAAAATCATCACGTTAAATAATTTGTGATGCCCTAGAGGTCAGTTTGGTGACGTCACAGGTCACGTCAAAGGTCAAAAATTTACAGACAAAATTGTTATAGACCATATTTACCATTCAAAGAATTGGTTGACCAGATCACCCAGAAATGCTTCTCAAATGCTGACACACATTCCAGAATGAGCTAATCGGGGTTTTGGGCAAAATGTCAAGGTCAAGGTCAGGTCACATACGGTCACTATTTTGCCAAAAAACTATACGAAATCATTGCAACACATGTTGTACATACTATTTTCGTGTTAGACACGAAAATTGATACTCATTTTACCACCTTGATTCAGGTAGCTGAGCTGAAAGGTTCAAATAAAGGTCAAAGTCACTGTCACAAAAGTCAAAATTTTGAAATTAATTAATACAGTAATAATCATTCATCTAGACCGGTTTTGCCTCAGAACTATGCAGTGCTGCTCTTTTTTTTGTCTGCATCTGTGTCAAAAAATGAGGACAAAAAATGAACATTTCAAAATTTTGACGTCGCGAGTTACCCATACCTTAGATGTCATCACTCAGTCGAAAATACGATATCATTTTTTTGGAAGTGGTTAAGTTGTTTGAATATGTAAGTTTATCTTATACATATTTATTCCGTTTCTTTTAATAAATTAAAAAGTTCTGATTTTTGGTACGTTTTTTCAAAAAGTATATTATTTGACTAAAGATTTTGGTGTACAAATCACTTTTTTTTCAAAAATCTCAGATAGCCATATCTGTAGCCTTGAAATTTGCTACTTCTTCTTTTTTCGGATTCCATTTCTGTTCAATTTACATGAATTTCGTACAGTTCTCCCTAAAGTTTAGCTGTTTTGGTGTCAAATCGTGTTAGTTGACGTCACTAACTTAGCTTTATTCTCCAAAAATTTCGACGAAATAAAAAAAAATGCAAAGGGCTCTTGTGAAAAGATGCCGTCAGGTACTCAAAGTTTTGGGCGTTGATAGCTGCATTGTTTCGTTAGATATTTCAGATATTCCTCAGGGGGGGCTAAAAAAGCCCTCCCCCCCAGTGACTCGCGGGTTAACCGAGGTCAATGAAGTCAAATTATCTGAATTGACCTTTTTGGAATTTGGCAGTTCTTAGGCCATTTTGCGATGCTTATTTCAAATTTGGCGTCCATTTAGCATGTTTATGTTCTTTCACGATTTTAGCTCGATTAGTATTCGTTTTTGCAAATCACGATTTCATGACATATTGGTCTTTGACATGACATCAGAGGTCAACTAATGCCCCAGGACATTAAAATTGAATGTCAATGGCTTCCTCTCGTCACAAGCAACACGCTTGTATTTAAATCGAATCTCTAGCTCAATTAGGGGTCAAACGCCGGCCGCCAGGGGGTCGTATCCCCTTTCCCTACACGGTCACGCAGTGATCTTGCCCTACACTGAACAGTGCAACTGCACAGACTGTCGGCCACAGTGGTGAATTTTCCGATTTAGCCCGCATAACTTGTCTGGAAGCAAGTTTTTTAATCTCCATTTTTACTTACCGATACCATCTGGAAATTGTCTGTATTTTAAAAAAAAACACCAGTGTTTTATCCATTTGAAAGCCTTATGACGCGGAAACTTGTTGTTAAAGTGACGTCTTCAGCACAGAACCAGTGAGCTGGCATAATGTGTGATGTTATAAAACATACAAATACGGGACAATCGGAACCCGTCAGCTCAAATGAGTGCCTTACTGGGTAATAATATTTGGCATAATGTGATACGGTCACAGCGTTTAATACCTGTATGTATTGTTCGAGCCTGCCTCCCGGGAAGATGCCGTAGAGTTTGGGTCCCAGCCGCCGCTCGGCCAGCAGGGTGAAGATGACAGACTCCGTGATGGTGGAGTCGTGAGCCCCGTCCCGCACCTGCAGGCGATGAGAGAACATGGCCAATGTCAGACGTGAGTGTGTGGGGGCCCGTGGGGGGGGGCTTTTGCTCGATCAGAATCCAATTTTCACACATTTACGATTGTTGGCATTTGGGTCATTGTCATGACCTCAGAGGTCATATATTGACCCAGGACCTTTAAATCTGGTTTCAATGGCTTCCTCTTGTCCCAAGCAACATGTTCCATTTAAACTCGAAGCTCTATCTCATTTAGGGACGAAATGCCAAGGGGTTTTCTACCCGGACCTACCTTTCCTGGACACGCACTATATATACTCTCTACCCGGACACGCAGTGATCTTGCCCTACCCGGGCGAGGGTTAATGTTACACTAGGCAGCGAGGTTGCCCGACCCACCTGGCCGTACATCCTGAGCAGCACCCCGGACGGCTCATCACCCAGTGGAGACTGGTAGCTGGGTAGCTCGCAGAAGTAGAGCAGGTTGCTCAAACCGCCACTGTCGGTAGATAGCACAGGGTCACACGATTGATTTAATACCAAAATAACTTGAACCATCCAAATGACCACGTGACAAAGGTAATCGGTGTAAAGGACTCCACATCTGCAGAGAGCAACTACCTTCATTATACGCTAGTTCTGCCAATAATGGATTAAAGGGATTATACGTTTTTGTCCAGAATAATTGAGTTACATAGTAAACGTACTTATAAAGGTGGTATAAGTAGCCATATTTGTTATCAATTATCTCTTCTGCACGTAACGACCTTTCAAAGTGCGCGGTGATGCCACCGCGTGCTTTCTGCAGTACTTGCTGAGGCAGAGACAGACATCTCTTTTATGTTAGTAAAAACATCTCATTAATGGCATATTTCTGGTAAAGTAGGCAATATTTGAAGAAAATAAATAAGTTTTGTTCTAACGACAGATGCAGTTACCTAGTTTTTCCATAAACTTATATATTTTTTTATGATTTTTCATGCCAAAATTTAAACACGACGTAACGACACCACCAAGCTGTCAATGCTACAGGCCAGGAGATTAGAAAACCACAAAACCTGAACGATCAGGGTGTAATAATACAAGGTACCTTAAGTTTTGAATTAAATCATTATTTTGTGATCCATTGTAGGAATTTTAGATAATTTCAAGCATTTGATGTAGATTCTTAGATAAAAGTGGTGAACAGCAATGCCGATCAAGCACTCGTTATCTGATACAAGTCTCGAAAAACACAAAAAAAAAACTAGCGATGATAATTGCTGAAATAACTGACTAAATGAGCATTGGGTCCCTATGTTATGTTTTAAACGTGTGTTAAGCTCATACAACCGCAAAGAGTGCATTTCCTTTCAGAAAGGAAACCCGTAAAAACCGAAGCCCTTTAATATAAACGTCTACTCACATCGCTCATGTGGAATTGTTACCACTCGTTTATAAAACTTTTTTGTATTTATTTAAAGGGAATGTTTCACTTCTCTGAAAGTTGTCCAATGTACGCCGCTTGTGGTGCAAAATATGAAGTAAATCTGCCGTAACACGGGATTCTTGACATTTTGTTTCTCACAAACAGTGGCTCAATTCCATGAAAACTAGTTCTTAGTATTTGGCTGATGGACGTGCATATCGAAGAATTTCGGAAATGAAAAAAACCCTTTCACGCTTTGCAATATGATGACTAGTGTTCTTATGGCTAATGTATAGCCAAATTGTAAAAAACAAGTCTACTTTCAATCAACATTTTTATAAAAGGATGACAGACATCGGGCATAAGAGGACTACCCTTAATACACTAGGCCATTATTTTTTGCAGATGTCAAAACCAAACTTCCAAATTCACTTTCGTTAGACCTCTAGTGGGTGTTTTTATTTCTACAATACTTAATTTCAATGGAATTCCAACAACTTGGCCATCTCAAATCAAATCTTATGTTAATGTGAAACATTCCCTTTAACCATGATCTCTCCAGATTCACGGCAGTTGCTGAGATATTTCAAATGCTCCACGAACGTGATGGAATCGCACAATTATCGGGTTGACTCCAGAAGGCTTACCACTCATACAGGGAACGTGCGGAAGGGGGCATACTTGAATCCCCCTTCCAGATTCATACTTGTAACCCAGATTCCTGTGGGGGGATTTGCCCCTGATGCACCCCCCCCCCCTAGATCCACCAGTGAGTAGAGCTTGTATTGCGTCCAATATAGGCCGCTGACCGGTAACCTACTATTGTCCCATGATGTCATCTGAGTACATGCAGGGGCAGTAAAATCCTGGTTCGGCCAGCATCGAAGATCTACTATATCACGGACGTACGATCGTTAAAACCAATTCTGATCCGAAGTTTAGGCATCACTAGGTACCTAAAAATATCGCGCCGAAACACCACTGCCTATCGACCTGGGAACGTCCACGCTGACCCAATATTAATATACAAGGCTGAACTCGCCTTGTCACTCGGATCGAAGTACTGGGTCAGGGCTCAGATAAAACGATAAGTCATGGTTTACTAGGCCGCCGGCACACTTACATAACCGTCGTTCATGTTGAATTTGTTTTACTCTCTTCATTATTCAATATCTATAACGAACATTTTCGAACACATGAAAAATATTTGCAATTTGTGTCAATATTTGCAACTTGTCAGACTGCCAGTGGGCATGGTGATTATTTTATAGTTGAGCTGGAATCCGGCAACCACTGATCCAATTAGTTAGTTTGTAATTTGACAAAGCTCAGCTCGGGTACTGGAGCCGGCTATATTGCCGTGTCTGAGTAATAGCTGTCCTGTTGTCGTCGAGCAGCAGTAATGATCGGCCTCGCATACCCGGGCGACGGCCACAATAGGGCTGTGTTGTGGACCAGCCGGGCGATCAGGCGGGTCACGCGGGTCAAGGTCACCCACTCATCAAATATGGATGTCTAGCGGCTGTCGCCAGTGGAGCGCGCCTGTTGACCCGACGAGGCGTGGCGGCCAGCGTGTACAGAGAGCTGGCTAGACCAACATGCAGGTCGTGTTTATCGTCCAGCTTCTCATGCATTATGGGGGTTCTGACACCGTAAACAGCTACGGTGTTTTGCAGTCAGGAACGCTACCCCTGTTCTGATGTTATGTGATGCTTTATAAATAGGACCCGTCCGGATAGCATACCTGTCTGGTCCCTGACACAGGAAGTCATCCTACCCCTGCACCAGCGTTAGTCGGTGCGAAATCGCGACAACCGCTTGACGGGTGCGTCCTTAGTGCAAGTGAACCTTAGCCTTTGTTAGTAAATTGTGTCGATGACCT
>VOPJ01008567.1:0-12188 GCA_014673585.1 Semibalanus balanoides | reverse complement strand
AACTGACCTTTGCTTGGCGACAGCAGACCAGAAAATAATGAGTTGGTGATGGGGATTAATAATATGAACTAAAAAATCTTATAGAGCAGATATTTTGCGAGATATTGACATGGGCGGATTTAGGAAACCTGGCGCAGTTTGGGCACTCTCCCCTACATAGCATAATACCTATACATACATCTGTAGGCAGAGGCGAAACTTTGTGAAAATCACTTGGGTTGCACTTAGTTGTAAAGAGCCCATTTCTACCACATCTCGTCATAGGCGTAGTTTTAAATTCCAAAATTATTGGGGTTGTAGCTACAACCCCCCTTTGCATTAAAGTTACACCCATGTCTGTAGGTACCTATACATCTGTACTAATTACTAAACTGTAATTTGTAACAATTAACTGATAGGTAATAGTAGAAATGGTTTGAAAGCAGCAAGATTGAGGCAGAAAGACTTTTCCGCACATAAATGGTCCCTGTGGATCTGGAGGAGCCTGATGGGAGATAAGAACTTGCGGAAAATGGTCCTGTCTGCCGTCCCTAGGGCGCGTAGCCAGAATTTCGTCCAACGGGGGGGGGAGCGTCTCAAAAGCGGCCCTTCCAGAGCGTTGAAAGCGCGTCCTTGCCCAAACCTGGATTATGAAAAACTTAGCGGATTCGGCCACTTTATTTTTTATGCACATTTTCTCTCAACTTTTTGATGAGCTTGGATGTGACCAGGACCTCACGACCTCAGCTCATAAACAAGGTATTCCTTGTCCTCTACGCCATGAATCAGGCACGCTAACCAGGATTTCGTCGGGGACGGCGCCTAACAAAAAGGGTCTTCTACAGACACGTAGCCAGGATTTCGCCAGGTGGCGGGTGCCTCAACGAGAGGTCCATTCCCGAGCGTTAAAGGGCCCAGTAGAAACGCAATGAAGAGAGTGTCTGCTCCTCCCGACTGGCGAGGGCCCATTGGACTATTTTCATGGCCCTCCTGACCCAGCCACAGGGGCCCTTCTGGTCTGCAACAGGGGCATTTGAACTTCTCAGGCCTCTGGTCTGGCTAGGGGCCTTCCAGCCTGCTCAGGCGCCCTTTCGACCTGGTAAGAAACTGCGCTGGCTGCTTTTTCACTCTACCGACATGCTCAGGGGCCCCTCCGACCTGCCCAGGGGCCCCTCCGACCTGCCCAGGGGCCCCTCCGACCTGCCCAGGGGCCCCAACGACCTGCTCAGGGGCCATCTGTGCTGGCTAGGGGCCCATTCGACGTGTTCAGGGGGCCCTCTGACCGGCTCAGGGGCCCCTCCGACCTGCCCAAAGGCCCCTATGACCTTCCTAAGAGCCCTCTGTGCTGTCCAGGGGCCACTGCTTTGGATATCGGCTTTGGCATCGTATTTACCAGGTTCTCTAATACATATTTCGTTTTTTTAATAAGTATTGCTTAAACATATATTTTTGTGGAGAACTTAGGAAGAAATGCGGACAAAATTGTTGCGTTGAGCTTAATCACTTGTTAAAAGAGGAAATAGTTCACCTGGATTTCCCGTTTTCAAACGCCAATTTGATATATTTTTCAAAATACAACTTCTTTTCATAATGTCAAAAAATAAGCCATGATCGCGCGATTCAGGACAGAGGACGTAAATATCCAATTCATCCAAACTATATGCGTACTCTCCGCAACGTCAAACGTGGCTCAGCAAATCAGATTCGAATGTATAGTCGCGTAAGATCACTGTATAGCCTCTGCCCAGGTGTGTGAGGTCCACATTCGTGACATTTCTTCGACAAAAAGTCAAATATATTCGGCTGGAGAGCCCTTTCAGCCCAGAAAAGTTGCAGTTGTGGGTTTTTCAACACGGGCTACAAAACTGCTATGTCAGTTCAAAACCCATGTTGAAGGTGAGCTATTTGCTTTAGTTGCAATTTGCAGCAGTGCATCGCGCCGATTCCATTATAAATAAATGTTGCTAAAACAGCTAAAATGCATTTCAGAAAGGCAAAAATTGTAGCCTTTTCTCCGACTTGGGGGGGGGCAAAAACATACTTTTGTCCACACTTTTTATTCGTGGCGCTTGATGGGGTGGGGAATTGCCCATTCTGTTGGATGGTCCCTGGACTGGTTCGCCTCTGCGACGAACCCCACCCTACCCGCCGGCAGCATTATATGGCTGAGGGACCAAAACGGACCTTCTTGGTCCTGACGTGCACCCCCCCCCCCAGAGCCTTTTTAACATGCTAACTGGGAGATTTGTCCCCCGCAGTGAATTGGAATCCCCCCTAGTGGACGCAAAAATCCCCGCAGTCGACGGTAAAAAACGCGTTTTCTCAATGTTTCTTCGCCTTAACGACCCGACGCCACTGGTGGATCCAGGACATAAAGTGGACTGTTTGCCCCCTCCCTTCCAAGCGATCAAGCCTCAAGAAAACAAAAACGATCGGTAATAATGTATAATGACTGCCTCTGTGCCATGAATAAAAGTTTCGATGGAAAAAAATAGCAGGTCAATGCTCGCCTTTGAGACGAGCAACGACCTGTTCCAGAATGCCTCTTATTCGCTCACGAAGGGTGTTACAATATACTCGAAAGCTCCGATTTTAATATTTTTGTGGCGTATATCCTCTTTATATTAAATAAAAAATATCACCCACTCCGCATGATATCTTTTTGCGGAACCCAGATGAGTCCCTGAACAGTGAACAGGTCGTAAGGGCGTTGACAAGGTCGGAAGGGCCCAGAGGCGTAACTTTGTGAAAATAATTGGGGTTGCACTTAGTTGTTAAGAGCCCATTTGTACCACATCTCGTCATATGCGAAGTGTTAAATTCAAAAAGAAAATATATATTGGGGTTGTAGCTACAACCCCCCCTTGCATTAAAGTTACACCCATGGAAGAGCCCCCATAGGCGATCGGAAGGGACCCTGGGCCTTTAAACAGTATAGAAATGCAGTTGTGCAGGGAATATAATTCAAAATTTTCACACCGCTCCGTGGCGCAAATTAACTACAAATTATAAAATACTAGGGGAAAAAATAGTGCCGCTTCTCAGCGCATTCATGCGTTATGTTGCTACTTTCCTGTATCATTGGGCAAACAATTTCACTTCAACACTTTTTTACCGCACTTTTAAACGCACAACATTTGTAGAGGTCCGCAGTCCTCACCATACACAATGCAACGCATTGAGATTACCTAAAACTTGGCTCCAATCATGGTCTGGCAGCTGGCTCCAATGAGAAAATATCGTTTTCCACGACTTAATAAACATTTCCACGCCGCTTCACGATGTCACATCGGTGGCCATCGACAATCGACTTATCAAAGCCATCGTCTTCGGTACGTCGTAACGCTGAACTGAATGAACAGTATTTTTAGCCTCTTTTCCTCTACAAGGCAAAAATTACCCGCACCGCCTATATTTCTGGGTTTTATCAGTCAAACTAGCACAAATTTCGCGCAGCTTCGCGGCGCTAAACGACTTGCGTATGAATGTACAATGTATAGTCTAGGGTAAATGTTCTGTCCACTTCATCACCTCAACCGATGACGATGTTCCCGGTGAATAAATCCTTTGTGAAAACGGCTAGATGCAGTCTTTCATGCTCTATATTTCGAATACCTCCCCATTTCCCTGGGGCGATGTTGTTTTCCGTCCTGACGGGAACTATTAGAAGATCTTAAAAAGCTTTGGTTAAGTGCATCCCTTAGTCAATGTCAACTTGTCCATGGTCGTTGTCGTGTACATGCAGTGAAATCTTTGAACTATTTTGCCCTCGCCCGATACCGCGGGGAAGGGCTATAGATCATGCATTGGATTCCATACGTGAGCACCGACAAGACCGAGGTACAAAACACGGAACAGAACTTTATGCCGGATACATACCCAG
Source organism: Semibalanus balanoides (assembly GCA_014673585.1). Taxonomy (NCBI): domain Eukaryota; kingdom Metazoa; phylum Arthropoda; class Thecostraca; order Balanomorpha; family Balanidae; genus Semibalanus; species Semibalanus balanoides. Next base: position 8,326 of record VOPJ01008567.1, on the reverse strand, counting down.
ACGGACATACATAGCATAACATAACATGGGAAATCCGCCATATCAAAAGTCTGCAAAAGGCCTTAATTACATGCAAAATATGGACAATTTTTTCGTCTTTCAGACGTACGGCCTTCTGTCCTGAATCGGCGCGATATATGACTATTTTTGACGATATAAAAATAAAATGTACTAAAAAATATAATCAAATCGTGTTTGGAAAGACTCCATGGAGAACTATTTCTTTAAATACCTGTGGATTCGATCTCGGTGAATCCTGGATATTTATAAGCTGATACTAAGATCTCAGTAGATCTGGGATCAAGCTTCTTTACCGGATTTGTTTTTGTGATTCGCACGTATGTCTGGTACCCGTGCAGGGGGGGGCGGCGGCCGCCCGCCCCTGCGAAACCAGGTCTTTTGGCGCGCTGCGCACGACAAAGGGTCCCTGGGCCGGTCGGAAGGGACCTTAACACGCCTGACGAGTTCCTAGCGAGATTGGCGGGGCCCCTGAGCAGGTAGAAGGGGCCCCTGGACAGAGCCCCAGACAGTCTAAGGGGCCCTCAGCCGGCCTAATAAGACCCTAGTTCATCCTGGGGAGCCCTAGGTTTGTCGGCCTGAGGGTCCTTCGGTGGGCCTGAGGGGGCCCTACCCATTGGACTGTGACTGAAAGATAAAACAAACTTTCATTTGAAGGCGACTTCATGTATTGTCAATGTCCATTCACAGACGTGCAAACCACAGACCGTGCATTTTTCAATGTGAAATGCCCACCAACTACCTAATATGTAATATCATAAGCGTTAGTCCAACCACCAGTTCTCACATCATGCAGTGATATTACAAAATGACACTGGCAGAAATATCCTGATAGACAACAGGCAGAAAGAATCAGCAAAGACACCGAAGACAATTTCCATCGCAGTGTGTTCGGTTGTGTCGAATTGAGCGCCCGGTCGTTCGCAACCGTTTATGCTCCACGATCTTCTCATGTTCCCTCTCTTGGTCCTCCATGGAATGGTTCTTCGTCTACGGAGGTTACATACCGCCGGCCTCCTCCAGCATGGCGGAGGCGATGAGTTGTCCGAGACCTTCGTCCTCGTGCAGGCCCATTCCAGTCAGCATCAGCGTGGGGAAGATGTCGCCGCGGAAATCCTGCTTCATACAGGACTGCACCTTGGCCATCTGCAAACAGTCGCCGCACAAGAGAGCATGATGAAGCACAGTTAGAGCAGTCTTGGCGTGTCAGTGTGCTTATCTGCTGAAAAACACGGTCACTGAAGTCGAGTGGCGATTTCATGCGGCTACATGTTGGTGAATAACAATGACCGTTATGTACCTAATGTGCGTAATAATAATGACAGAATGGGTCGCTCGAGCCGTACGCATGCGACACGGAACATCTAAGCTGTATTGCAGAGGGTCCTTTGCTTACCTTGAAGCACTTAAAGAACGCCAGCTGCTGTCCGAGTGCCGCCATAACTGGCGACTTGCGAGAGCCGTGGACGGGCAGACAGGAGGAGAACTCCCGGCAATCCTCCATACCCTGGTGTAGGTCTTCAATCTGCTCCTTCGGCAGCGGCATGGCCGTGATGCGCGCCTTGATGGAGTCGAAGTCGACCTCGTTGTCGGCGTTCAGCATTTTCATCTCCCTCATCGTGCAGGTGACGTTGCCCATCATGGAGAGAAGCTTCAACTGCGGCATCTGCATCAATACACCGATCAATAGAAGAACCGTGCCACTGCTTAAAACAGCGCTCATGCATTGGACTGCTGAATGTTTTGGAGTAATTGAGTATCTAGGCAGCGTCGCATAGCGACAGTGCTATTTCTCAGAAAATGATGACATAAGGGCATAAGGGTAAACATTACCGATTGCAAGACAGTATTAGGCTGTGCTCTGACCCGTCAATTCCCGCGGGGATTCCGGGGAATCGGTAGAAAAGTGCTTTCTACCGATCCCCGTAACAAAGAGTTAACAGGAATACCAATGTATGAGTACATTGCCGAACTGCAGTAAAGTAAAATGCCCGCCAGGGATTCCAGGGATTCCCGCCGGGAATGTGACGGTCAGAAACCACCCTTAACATCAGCTTGGGTGATCTGCAGTTGTTTTTCAGCTGACTTTGCTTGAATATCGATTTAAAGCCAGTCCGAGTTGAAGGGAAATATTGACCTTTTCCTACAGAACTTGAGGTATCCTACTTGAAATCAACAGACAAGACCAAAAGGTGTTGCAAATTCATCACATTTTGCATAAAAAATATTCCTATCGAAATATGTTTCATGTTAAAGTTGAAACGTGTTCCACACTTTAAACGACTGGTACTCTCATGTAGGTACTTGGTCACGAAGTTCGGTTCCACAAAAATCCGGTATTGCTTTTTGACAAAATGGTATGGAAAATATGTCTTGCAATGTCTACAATGATGTGCATGGACGTAAAAAGCGGGAGGACGGGGGGACGCGTCCCCCAAGCGGGAGATGTCCCCCAAACATTTACGGATTTTAACATTGCGTCCATGGGGGTTGCATGGAAAGAATCGACTTCAAAATAACTCCGTCCCTCCAACGTTTGGAAGGTGGTGACGCCCTTCATGATGTGCCCTATTGTCATTTACAATTAACAAACATCGAATACAAAGATGTTTAAATTATCTAGCACCTAAGGACGGCCTAGTTCATGACAACGGCGTTCATTTTTTTTTAAACAATCGTCACAAATGGTTCATTTATTTTCAAAATAACGATATTTGTATAGTTTTGTCTTTGTCTGCATATTATATAATGCTTTAGCTTATCCATAAAAAAAACAATTCCCAAAACAAAAATATATTATCGAAAAAGTGGCAATGAAATCGGACGTTCATTTATGCACCCAACGACGACCTTTTCAGTGTTGGCGATTTGTTTCAGGGATATTGTCCAGCGTTGAACAGATTTGAAAGAAAAACGCCATATATGTAGGGCAATAGTGAAGTGAAAACACTTCACTATTGGAGTACAGATCATGAACTCCGAAAAAAGTATATGTACTTTTTCCATTCTGCCAACTTTGAATAAGTGAATAATTTTGCTTCATTTGTAAATTTAGATCACACCATTCTAATATGATAACGGTAGCCTAAGCAATATTGCTAAACAAATAAAAAGGTCATTATTTCCCTTCACAGGAATAGAGTTTAACATAGCTCATTTGAGGTTTTCACCCGGGATTGTTGAGCACAATTTTATGAATCGAACCATTTCTTCCAATTCACCAGCTGTTTGTATAGTTTGAAAACCCCAAGATGATCTTGGTAAGCCCGAAGTTATCGGTAGATCCTAGAGAACTTACCACGACGGGGTATCGTTAAATGGGTAACATAGCATCATTAAACAAGGCAGTTCGCATACAAATTATATTTTAGTGACTAAAATGCGTTTCACTAGTAGTTTTGCTAGCAAAAGCGTCGTCACCTCACGAAAGTTACTTGGAGGGGTGTGGGGGGAAGGCATTTTGAAGTCGATTCTTTCCCATGCAACGTCCATAGGCGTAATTCAAAGGTTAAAATCCTGCAAATGTTGGCGTGGGACGCGTTCCCCCGTCCCCTATTACGGCGACACCCTTGTCTGCTATGCCCTCTGATTACATTCACTTTGGAAAAGTGATATAGCGGTCGTTCTAATTAATATCGAGACGGAAAATGAACAAAATCAAAATAAGTAAGTATTGTATTATTGAAAAATTATGTGAAATTATTTGACTAGATGATTCTGTGATTCTGTCGGATGTTATTTTTTCACTACCAAACGTCCAAGCAATGATGACTTACCACAAACAAGTTTTTGACAAACCGAAAATAGTAGACTCACTCACTTAAGCGCTTAACGCTTGAGCGCTTAACGTACGAATAGAGTTAGTACCGTCTGCGTAATGAGACGGCTTGTGTTCAGAGTGTGTTCGAAGCCAGTTGGCAGCGGCGACAGAGCTGGTGGCGACGTACAGTCGGTCTATTAACTATCTTCCCTTTTTAGTTTCTAAAACTCATCTTATTTCATTTCTGTGTACATGAAGGACTGATACAAGGGAACATGTGGTACCTACCTAGGTAGGTACCACATGTTCCCTTAAAGCTCTTAAATGTTACACAGAAGTGAAAAATTAGATGAGTTGTTTTACAGGCCTAAAAAAGGAGATACATCATGACGACTGGTAACTCTGCGGCAGCTGCGGGCCAGCTGGCGGTGCACGTTATGTACATAGGTGCCGGACGAAAGATCGCTGTCCCCTGGGCTGGGAATACTGGGCTTCACTCTGTGAGTGATCCAGTTGCACTGGACTGTTGGACTTGTTAGACTTATCAGTACAGAAGGCTGCAAGCGGCACAGTCTAACAGTCAGCTCAACTGGATCAATCACAGTGTTGAAGCCAGGTATCGCCAGCCAGGGGACAGCGATCTTTCTGTCGGCACCTGTACATACCTCCGTCAGCTGCGGGATAGCTGGTGGCGACTACCTCTGTTAGCTGCTGGCCAGCTGGTGGCGACTTACCTGCGGCAGCTGCGGGCCCGGCTGTGTGCGGCACTTCGTAGAGGCGGCCGCCATCTCCTTCGACATGTCCGAGAGCAGCTGCTCGCCGAAACAGCTCTCCATCATCTGACCACAACAACGAATAACACACAGCTTACAGCACGGCATGATGTTGTCAGGGACTGCAGTTATGTTAGCTTGTATTTTTGCAGGCATCTGTGATCTGATGGTGGTTCAACTCCGCAGCTAACCCAATATAATTTGATAAGAAAATACTAGTGGATGGTTCGCCCATTCATGCAGCCACTTGCTCTGGAGATAGCTGCTTTGCTAACCCGTTAACTTATTGACAGTTGACCCGTTTACCCGTGAATCGTGAATTTATCGCTAAGTAGCCTGACCCACAAAGCCAATGACACGTTAAGTCCTTGACAGATCGACTCGTTTACCCGCAACGCATTGCTATTTTAACTCAAAATACAGAGGCATGCTCATTTCGACCCATTCAAATTAAGATGCTCTGGTCTCCTGCTAATATTTGCATGCGCAGAGCTCACGCTATTTTCCCGCTCAGCTCCTTCGGTGTCTCATACAACACGAGTTTATATTAAAAACCCTATCAGCTCATGGTCCGTTTGCTGGACGTAATATTTAAAGCTGAGCAAATCAAGGCTGCTTAGATTATCTTTCTACAATCAGTAAATATCTCCATTTTCGGTTGTTTCAGCCGAAAGTCGTTTCCAGGAGATATCCTGCCCGGATATCTCCTCGATCCGCTCTCTGCTTTGGAACGCTGTACGCTGTTCAGTGAGGTGCTTGGCTCGCTCAACAACCCGGCCATGAGTCTGCCCGGAACCTGGGCCGGACCAGAGACTTTATCATTGCCAAGGCGGAATAATTCGCAGCCGTCTTACGGCTTGTTGCTGAGGCTGGACAGCTAGGCTTACCTTTGTCATCATATACTTCTGGAATATTTTCTTGGGAACTCCCGCCGAAGCAGCACTCAGGCAGGCAGTGAATATCAGCAGTTGGAGCTTCATGATTCTGAAACGCCAACACAAGCTCAACTACAGATATCGGAAACACGGGATTCTTACATAATGGGAGAATTTGGATAAAGTTACAATGCTCGTATAGTGGTGTCTGCACTGCATGCCGGAGAACATAGTTTGATAGCCAGTCATAGCAGTTAGCACGATAGAGCCTCACTCGAATCCCGGAAAGTGAACTAAGTGACCGTGCCTGCATTGTATGAGGTTGATTGTTGACCACCAAGCATGGCCATACATGGACTCATGCAACTTTATGTCGCACAACCATGGTTCTATACTTAGGTTAATATTACTATATATTATACATTAGGGTTTGCATATCAATGCATACATTTGCTTATCACATTAGGACTTAGCCAGACAGCCACTGGGGCTCCCGTCCTGCACCATCGAGCCGTTGAGGCTTTGTGTCATCTCTGTCGCCTGTCCTGGCATGGAACTTACACCAAATGATATACACATGTGGCCAAGGAATGTATTTGAAGTACCCAGAGTTTAAAGTCACTATCACTGCACGTTTTGGTATCATCGCCAAAATACCCATAGCGGGGGAGGGGTGAAAAAAGGCCCCAGCGTCTCTAAGAACTATATCTTTAATTTATAATCCAAACGTATATGCTGGACTGGAGCTGCAGCTGGTAGGCGACTGCATGGCACACGACAGCTTTATCCTCATACCCAACCCAACCCAACTTACCCAAATACACAACCCTTAGCGTCCTAGTCCGAACCCGATCCCAGCAATGCAAAACATCCGATACAATTCTGGAAAATGAATAACCCGTATGTAGAAGATTGCATACACTGCTACCTCTACATACACTGCTCACCGTGTCTGCGCTGCTGATCACCTGGACTGCGGTGTAATGTGCGCTGCTGATCACCTGGACGCCCACTGCGGTGTAGTGTGGCTCAGTGGCCCGGTGTAGGGATATATATACAGCTCTGCACTCCCAGCCGACCGCGCACCACCACCTTGTGACGTCACCGCTTAGTGACGTCATCACAGATCTGGCGGCAGTGACGTCATAGGAAGATATCGCTCGATCCTGAAAATAATCCAAATCGTGCACAAACCACATCTGACTACCAATCTGGCTGGTAACCGGGTGAAGCAGAATTTCCTGCGATATTTTGGTGCGTCAATAAAATGGCGACAGGGATGTAGGATCCTATTCTTTTGAGAGAGATACAGATTACAGACCTACTTGTAGCTCAGCCGCCTTAACTTGTCAGTCAGCCCCTAACTTTAAAGGAGATGTTTGGCATCCAGATATATAAAAACCAGGACATATCAACTAAACAAATATGTACATTTCTAATATATCGAACCAGTGGCGTATTTAGAAATCAGCCAGGGGAGGGGCCACACACTGGCGGTTCCAGATTGTCTCCGTGGGGGTATCTTTTTGTTGCAAAAAGGTACCAATTTCTTATCCGCGGATTTGGTCCGGTCACCTTATTTTGGTATTCGAGCTTACATAATACACTTTTTCGGGGATTTTTTTAACACTTTTTTGGAAAAAATCGAAACAATTTTTTGTTTTGCTCGGAAAAACAACAACACAAATGTTATATTTCGTAGCATATACGCATATAAAAATAACCATTACGTTTATCTCATACCAACTTGCAGGGGCGTCACCGATAATTCTTGATTGGAGGGTCGGCTGAAATTACAAAAAATGTACCTCTATTTTGTATGCGTGTATTTAACCCTTTGCAGCATTTGTAATGTGCATTTCCTTGTTATAGTAAATACTTATTTAGTTGGGCCCTCGGACAGCTAGAGGGGTGACGGGGTCTTCAGTCAGTTTGAGGGGGCCCTCAGACACCTTGAGGGGCCCTCGGTCGGCTTGAGGGGCCTTCGACTAGTTCGAGGGACCCTCGGCAAGCTCGAGGGAGCCCACAGCTACCTTGAGGGGGCCTTGGTCGGCTTTATGGGGGCTCTCGGCCAGTTCGAGGAGCAGTCAGTCAGCTTGATGGGACCTTTGGCCAGCTCGAGGGGCCCTTGGCCAGCTTAAGGGGCCCTCAGGCAGCTTGAGCCCAGGGCCTCTGGAACTGCCCTCAGCCACCTTGAAGGGGCCTCGGCCAGTTCCAGGGGCTCTGGGCCAGCTTGGAGGGCCCTCGAACAGCTTGAGGGGGCCCTCGGTCAGCTTGAAGGGCCTTGGCCAGCTTAAGTGGGCCCTCGGTCAGTTTGAGGGGGCCCTTGCGGCCACGTTGAGGGGGCCCTAGGCTGGCTTGAGGGATCCTCAGCCAGCTCGAGGTGGCCCTCAGCCACCTTGGGAGGGCCCTCATCAACCTTGAGGGGGTCCTTTGCCAGCTCTAGGGGGCCCTTAGTCACCTTGATGGACCCTCGCCCGGCTTGAGGGGCCCTCGTCTAGCTTTCAGGGGGCCTTCGGTCAGCTTGAGGGGGCCCTCAGCCACCTTTATGGTGCCTTTGGCCAGCTCGAGGGGCTCTCGGCCAGCTCGAGGGGCCCTCGGCCAGCTCGAGGGGCCCTTGACCAGCTCGAGCGGGGCCCTCAGGCAGCCACGGGGGGTCCTAGGACCCATAGGACCCCCCCGTGGCTACGACACTGGCCATGACCACAGTTTTTAAGGTATCGATATCAAACTTTTAGGATTACATTAAATCATCAGTATCTACAAAATGTGTATCTCGGATTTTTGATGTCAGTGACCTAAGGTCGGGTCAATTTTGTGACTTCCCTATTATAAGTCAATGGAGAAATATTAAAATGCTTTCTTTTTCGACGATATCAGTCCATTTCCTTCTGGATAAT
>VOPJ01008566.1:0-12175 GCA_014673585.1 Semibalanus balanoides | reverse complement strand
TCGAGGCGCCACCGCTGCCGCCTGAACACCCAACTCTGCGCCCCCGGAGGGGGGGGGGGCGTGGTGAGACGCACGATTAGCACCCGGGGCTGCTGTGCGGGCTATTTTCGGGCCAGTACATCACAGGCAAAACAGCGCACAAGGTCCTGCCGCGGTGCGTCAGCCGCCTCACGGGATCACCGCGTCACCGGGATCAACCGCGAATCCCGGATCACGGGGGAGTCGGAACAGACGCTGTCGTGCATCATTTCAGAAGGCGGCGTCCAGTGGGCCCCCCATTCATCTATCAGCAGGTAACATTTATCAATGTTGGCCGCGCGCTGAGCCCAGAGGTTGTTACGTCTCTTCGCTCCACAGACCAAACACGAGCGTGCTGAGGGCCGGCCGACCAGACGCCAGCGAGTAATCAACGAACAGGGCCCGAGTTCATTAACAAAGCCTGTCACGGAATTAAACTGACTCGGCGAAACAGGTCAATCTAGGCTGTCAGGACGGGCTGGGTGTAATTTCAATTCTGGTGACCCAAAAATATAGCTGATGAATTTCCAGAATAATATATCGCATGCAACATTAACTTACGTAAGAGGAAATCGATTCAGGTAAAATGTTCTGGAATAGGGAGAAGTTATGTATATTTATTGATTAAAAAGAACGCCGCATTTAAAACATGAGGTTTACACAGATACCATCCTCCTTGCCATCCGAGGAGAGGAAGGGCGATCTCAGCGAAGGAGAATATCTACTTCGCGAATCTCAGCAAATAAACGTGATGAGATGGATTCATAACACCAGTGTAGAATGGCTAGGCATGGCTAATGGTTGTATAACATTTACACCGCGGGACCATTGGTTATATAACTCATAAACAACGGTTATTTAAAAAGCAAAAGCAAAAACGTGACCACCTGCGTCGGTAAACATGCATTAGTGCATGGCCGAATAAGTATTTCCCATTGACCACGTGCTTAACTTTAGCGTGTATTACTGGAGTGTTAATATCCCGGGAGTGATATACTTTGCTGAGCCTTAGGTCAATGACGCTGCATGAGCTCCTAGAATATGTTATCTGTACTGGAAATCTGGTTTTTATACTCGAAAATAGTTATAATTCGCTCGAATAGCCATGCACTAAAATCGTTTATTATGCACTCGTGGCATTTAAAGATTCAGTTTAGTGAAACTCGCCTTCGGCTCAGTTCATAAATTGAAATTCATTAATGCCACTCATGCATAAAACTATATAGTGCATGGGCCGAAGACTGTCTTTCCAATTGACATGTGCTTAACAGTAGCGGTGTATTAACTGAGTTGTTAATTACACAGCTTCAAAAAGTGATTACTTCACTGCTAAGCCTCAGGTAAATCCCTGCATTGAACTCTCGAAAAATATTGTACTTGTGCTCTAAACAGGTTCAGTCATTCGGCCATGCACTAATCGTTTTATACCACTCGTGGCAAAAGATTCAGTTTATGAACTTGCCTTTCGGTGATTCATAAACTGATCGTTAATTGCCACTATGCATAAACTATATTAGTAAACCAGGATAAGGTCTAATAACAGGGATCGGCGACTGAAAACGGTTTTAGTGACCAAGGCCGTTCTTATATAAAATCGAGACCCGCTTGGCTCGATTTTTTTAAATTTCATGTGCTCATAACTCGGCCGCATGAGAGTTTAGCGTCGAAATAGTGCCTCAGATTTGTAGCAGCAAAGCCAAATGCAATGGTTGTATCTCTACATTGTGCCCAACATAGCAATATTCAGTCCTGAGCCATTTTCTTATAAAAAAATCGAAGCGGTGATCGATTTTTTTTCGTTTTTTTATTACTTGCTGTTGGTCTCACGTCTCACCCGGTCCAGCGCCCAGTTAGTCGGGGTAGCTTTCGGCGTATCAAATTAAAACCTAAATCAGTTGATTCTAACCATTATGTTTTCTATAAAGTTCTTATACTTATTAAGTTTCGTGTACAACATAATAGTATATACTATTATGTTGTGTTATAATCATATTGCTGCACTTTTATGGTATTGTACTGTTATGTTGTGTTACTTTATTTGTGTACTGTTTATGTTGTGTTACTGTTATGTTTGTAGTGCTGTTATGTTGTATTTGCTGTTCTGTTGTAGTACTGTTATTTGTAGTACTGCTTATGTTGTAGTACTGTTATTTGTTAGTATTTGTTATGTTGTAGTACTGTTATGTTGTGTACTTGTTATGTTGTAGTACTGTTTATGTTGTAGTACGTGTTATGTTGTAAGTACTGTTATGTTGTAGTACTGGTTATGTTGTAGTACTAGTTATGTTGTAGTACTGTGTATGTTGTAGTTACTGGTTTATGTTGTGGTAACTGTTATGTTGTAGTTATGTGTAGTGCTGTTTGTTTGTAGTACTTGCTAATGTTGTAGTACTATTATGCTGTAGTTACTGCTTATGTGTAGTACTGTTATGTTGTAGTACGTTATGTTGTAGTGCTGTTATGTTGTAGTACTGTTATGTTGTAGTACTATTATGTTGTAGTACGTATATTATTATGTATATTATTTTGCTGGTCACCATATTATGGTTTTGAGTAGTGTTCGGAGGGAATAATGAAATAGTGAATCTTCTGAGAAAGTACTCTTTAGTGATTTTCTTCAATCGATTATTTAGATAAGTCTTAACATCATTCAATAAAAAAGCTTGCAGAGCCGGCCGGGTGTTTGTTTTTTTTTTCCCAACCCCGATAAACCCCTTCGGCCCGGCCGAAGTACCACGCCTGCATCCTCATTCGTCCTGCAGCTGGCCATCGATCGGCCGCTCCCTCAGGATGTCTCATTAGTGACAACCCCGGCAGCGCTGACAGGACCCGGCGCTGCTGATAGGCCGCCGCAGCGACACCGCCGCCCCCGAGAGATGTAGGAGCCGCGCGGCAGCTCTCAGACATCCAACGAGAACGGCGAGACGCAGCCGCCAGGCAGCGAGCCGTCACAATGTCGGGCGCCCCGGAGTCGATTTACAGCGGGCGCGGCTCTGTCATGACCATAAACAGCTGACAGTTCACATCAGCATTTGAGCCACTCTCGATATGAGAAATGATGGGACTCTGTAATGAACTAAATGGAGGCTCGAGCGTGCGTACTTAACGTGCTAATGATCACTTGAGAATGGGAGACCAGTGCTCCATTTCACCTTACAGGTTATGTCAATGGGAGGCACCGCACGCAAGCTTAGAAATCCAACCGCAAGATGTCACTCAAGTCGGTCGGCCGATTGCGCGGCGGATTATCCCAGCATTTTAACGTTGTTGACTTTTCTTTGGGCCCTGGTGGGCCTTCTTAAGGCCCAATCGGTATGACATTTCGCACGGCACCGTTTTTGAATGGCGTGCGTCGATTGGTGAAGATCCCGAGTCGCTCTCTCTCTCTCTGATTGGTTTTGAGTTTCAGCATGGCAGTAGCGTTTCCGGATCTTCTTTGGGCCCTCGTGAGTCTTCTTTGGGCCCTCGTGAGTCTTCTTTGGGCCCGATCGGCATGAAGGCTTGACGGAACCACTACAAGAGCGTAGCTTTCCAATGGTGAAACAATGAAGTCTCTAGCTTATGTAGTTGCAGAGTTTCAGCGAGACAGAGAACCGTGACAATGCAACCTTTATATATACCACCGCACACCGGTATCGGCCCGAACGACATGCACGCCGCCTGGTGGTAAAAATAACGCGGCGCCTCCCATTAATATTATTTCAGGATCGCTAGCCGTCACCAAAGATTCTCGAAACACTCAGAGGCGTAACTAATCGCAACACCCAAAGGCGAGACTGATCGCATGACAGTGAACTTCAATGAAGCGCAGACAGGCCTAACTCAATGACTGATAAGGCGCTGGATCTAGGATTTCGGTCAGAGGGGGGGGAGCGCCATACAAAAAGTTGCGCTCTCCGGGCGCGCCATAGGCGAGACCCGGATCAGGGAGGGGGGTACCCACGCCCCCTGGATCCGCGCCTGGATACAAAGTCTTGCATGATGCATTTATCTGGTGAACGGTATGGGGCGGATATGGCACATGAGAGGGCAGCACATTCGCAGCACAAATCAGTTCACTTGTCATCGCAGCTCGGGGTAGTAACAATGGACTGACATGCCAGCAGGGGTGCAGCCAGACCTTCGGTAACGGGGCGGAGGGCACGGGCATCCCCAGGGATCCCACTGGCAAAGCCCTCTCCCACCGGAAAAAAATGCGGAAAAATATATCCCGGATTTAGGCCACCTATGCATAAATGCATTGCAGGGCCTCTAAAAAAGTCGCAAATAGGAACGTCACCGATATGTTTTAGCGTAAAAGTCGGTCCCAGTGCCCCCCCCCCTTCCTGGCTGCACCTCTGCTTTCCAGTTGCCAAAGATGGCGAGGCAAAGATGGTCCTGTCGCTCCTGTCGGACACGCAAGACGGGACGAGACCTGCATTGAATATGGGAAATTCATTTCAACCATCAGAGATCATTTGTGATAACGGACCAAAGCAAAAACTCAGCTCCATATACGACGGTCAGGTGGGATCTCATGTGAAGGGCAAAGGAGAGAGCGACACCAGCATTAATCCGACGACGTCCTTTTCGTTTTCATAAACAGCTGACGGCTGTACTCTGTGACTGCAGCCGTAATCTGGTTATGGAGAGACTCTTTGCCGTGACAACACACGACACAATGACAAACTTCTGAACGTCACCCTTCACACGGCGCTTAATCCAGTAATCCAGTCCAAAACTACCCACGCCGCGACCCCCCCGCTCCCCTTCCAATCAGACGCACGCACAGGCCCGGAGAAATGGCACAATATGATCATCGTACAATGGATGCGCCCGGCTAGGCGGCCAAACGGCCAGGAAGGTCACGGGACGGGCAAACTGTCGTGAACTCCTGTGCTTGAAGGGCCGACTGTCGTGAGCTCCACTGTGAAGGGCCGACTGTCGTGATCTCGCTGTGCTTAGAAGGGCCGACTGTCGTGAGCTCACTGTGCTTAGAAGGCCCAACTGTCGTTAGCTCACTGTGCTTAGAAGGGCCGACTGTCGTGAGCTCACTGTGCTTAGAAGGGCCGATTGTCGTAATCTCGCTGTGCTTAGAAGGACCGACTGTCGTGAGCTCACTGTGCTTAGAAGGGCCGACTGCCGTGAGCTTACCGTGCTTAGAAGGACCGACTGTCGTGATCTCACTGTGCTTAGAAGGGCCGATTGTCGTGAGCTCGCTGTGCTTAGAAGGGCCGACTGTCGTGAACTCCCTGTGCTTAGAAGAGCCGACTGCCGTTAGCTCACTGTGCTTAGAAGGGCCGACTGTCGTGAGGTCGCTGTGCTTAGAAGGGCCGACTGTCGTGAGCTCGCTGTGCTTAGAAGGGCCGACTGTCGTGATCTCGCTGTGCTTAGAAGGGCCGATTGTCGTGAGCTCGCTGTGCTTAGAAGGGCCAACTGCCGGGCACCATATGTACTAGACACCGCTGTTGAGCAGATATTGAACTGATTTCGCTTTACCTTTGTATGAGAGGCGAATACAGATGTTTTGTCGCAAACTCCGCTCGGATGCATATTTCGCAAATCAAGAATCCATCCATGGTAGAATACAGGTCATGGTTACTGAAAGGTTGAACCACTTCCGTGTATTGCCCTCACCATGAACCGACCTGGTATTATGGTAGAACACAGGTCATGGTTACTGAAAGGTTGAACCACTTCCGTGTATTGCCCTCACTATGAACCGACCTGGTATTATAGTAGAACACAGGTCATGGTTACTGAAAGGTTGAACCACTTCCGTGTATTGCCCTCACTATGAAACGACCTGGTATTATGTCACCGAAGACGCAACTTCCTCCCCGTTCTGGACTGACCTGGAAGGAGAGGGGTTCTCCTCCGAACTAACCAGGACACCCCCACCCCCTCTTCTGAACTGACCTAGACACGTCTCCCTCTCTCTCTCAACTGACCTGGTACCGCTCCTGGACGTCGGCCAGGCAGGCGTCCAGCGACTTCTGGCCGTCCTGGGAGGAGCGGCTCTTCTTCGTCTTCTTGTAGAGGCGCAGCGCGTCCGTCGAGCGCTTCTTCAAGTCAGATCGCTGTCGTTTGTACTCTGAAACGGAACAGATCGGGTCAAGGCCAGGCCACTGCCGTTTGTACTCTGAAACGGAACAGATCGGGTCAAGGTCAGGCCACTGCCGTTTGTACTCTGAAACGGAACAGATCGGGTCAAGGCCAGGCCACTGCCGTTTGTCAGGTGTCAAGGTCACGTTTGTACTCTGAAACGGAGCAGATCGGGTCAAGGCCAGGCCACTGCCGTTTGTCAGGTGTCAAGGTCACGTTAGAGAGGCGACTTTTACGCTCTGAAACGGGACAGGGGCCAGACCAGGTCAGACCAGATCACATCAGGTTACTCTCCAGTGTTTTGAATCACGGAACAAGAGGGTCACGAGTTCAGAGATCAGGTCAGATAGCTGGAAGTTTGTATTCTGATACAGAGCAGATATAAGGGGGCAGATCAGATAGCCTTTGTCTGTATTCTGAAAGAGAGCAGGCACTCAGTCACAAAGCACTCGTAAGGGCACTCAGTTGGAAACTTTCCCAATTACAACAGAACTTTCTCTGATGTCGTAGACAATGCACAAATTCAAAGAAACTATCGCTTTCGCCAGTGGAAGTTTCATGACTTAAAGCACTGTTGATAAAAAAACAAACACAGGGAAATGGCGTTATTCCGAGGCAGGATTACTGAGCCTTCATTGTAATTGGCGACAGTTGAGCGCTCCCAGACGACTGGCCCGCAGACGAGGTCGCCAAGCCATGACGTGGAAGACAATTGAATCTGCATCGCAGCTTACCGGACCGCTCTCCACTGAACGGCCGCGTACTCTGCGAAATTGCCGGTGTCTGCCTATCCAGGCAGCTCTATTCTGGGTCAATGTAACGGTAGGAGGCCGTGCCAGTCAGCTACCACTCAGTTCCGACCATAACTGGAATGGCCGCCGCTGCTGCCGCTGCCGGCAGCCGCTGCCGGCAGCCGCTCGCTGGTCGCCCCAGGCTGGGCTGCCGGCGCTGCCAGTGCAGTACTACGCTCGTACAAAGGAAATGGAGTGATCTTTACGGCGGCATTGTTGGCGTTGTGATTGAGTTCACAACCGTTACCGGAAGGTGCCGGCGTTCTCAGAACCCGCTGTAGCACATGTTGCCCTACATGTTGCACGATTTACTACACACGCTGTGTAAACCAGCACAGCAAATGGGCATTACGTCATCCAAGCAAAGCAAACACTGTGGAAAATAATTGTCCCATATAGCCAGATAAAAACACATTAGTTCAGCTGCTTAGTCCACTCAGCTACGTACATGCAACACGACACTATACTTAGCAATCCCATCGGATGTCAACAGCTCAATAGATCCCTTTTATCAGCATCCGTTCGACAAGCAACTCAACAGCACAGCACCCTTCACAAACGCCCAGCCCACCCCGATTTCGTCCAGTTTCGCAGCACACCACCCCAAAGGCCCTGCTGCAGCGCGGCCTGCTGGTCTGTCCCGGTCCATGTGCGGCCTGACACACAGCTGACACGGCCGCGGCGGCACACACGGCGGCGCAGACGACACGCAGCAGCCGGCCGGAACCGGCGACGGACCGCGGCCGGTGGTACCGCAGCGGACCGCAGCCGCCGCCGCACCGTGGCTACAGAGCCGTGAGAACTCGCCTGCCGCCGCTCCCAGACGACTGAGACCGGCCAGCCAGTCAGCCGACGGCCGGGGAGAGGACACCGGGACACAGGCCGTTTGTGGACATCTCGGACGCTAGTGGACATCCCGCGCCGAGTCACGGCGGACATCCCGGCTAGACATAGCGGAAGTGACTCTCGGCTTGATTTGGCACGCGGAGCAGCTCTGACCGCTGAGCTGCCGGTGCGACAGGAGGGCACAGGTCTGTGGCACCGTATGGCACGGTGGCTGACTGGCGGGACACGGTGGCTGACTGGCTGAGCTGCCGGTGCGACAGGAGGGTAGAGGTCTGTGGCACCGTATGACACGGTGGCTGACTGGCGGGATCCGGAAATCACACAGAGCTCATTAGTTTCATACCGGTGCATGCAGAGTTAAGAGACATTCCCTTTCCCGACATCTGACAAACTGGCATAAGGCATTTGACAAACAAACCGTGTACATTTATCCGTCACTAGTTTGTTTGTCTAGATGTGAAGTGACACGAAGTACGGCTTCGTTATTGTTATTTCCAGCCATCTCTAGAATCTGTACTATCCTCTCCAGCAGAAGCGGCCCAATGGCACCCCTAAGCGCCGTCCGCCGCCCACACATAGGCGTGTGGGAGTTGGCCGTTAGCGTGGCCTGCCCCGGGTCGCCCCGCTGCCGCTGCCTGTATCGCCCGTCGCAGCGCCAGCCCGCGGCGGTGCGTCTGCCGTCGGCCAGCCTCGCTTCCTGCCCAATTTCGGCCAATCGAGCGGAAACTGGGCCAGCGAGACGCGGTGACAATGCCCGCGGCTGAACCCTGGAGAAGCTCCAGCTTGGCCTCTGGCTGGGTCACATTCGTACGGTTTGGTGACGGAAATGGACGCGATCTCTCAGTATCGTGTAAGGTCGCCGCTGGATAGCTCGATCCAGATGCTATATCGCCAGCTTCAACAGGGGAGTTGACAGGTGATGGGAAACATCTTACCATTGATTAGTTGAAGGTAGTGGCGTCTGGCCAATGTCGATGTCGTGAGGTTGGATAGTTGGTGAACCGTGACGGTGGTTAGTGAACCGTGACTAACATTCAGGGAAGTAAAACTAATGCCATTAAATTAAGCTGTTTCTCTGAAATGACAGGCTTAGTTGGTGGATTCAGAACTTTGAACCAATCACGGCTTGGCAAAGCCGATTATCCCAGAACCAGAATCAACATTCCGGGTTTAACTACGGGTTTGGAAGACAAGCGTCCTTATGCAGTTCTGCAACGCTCATGAAGAGACAACCCCACGAGTTCGACCGGCTTCCGTCTCGGACAACAGCATCGTGACACGCCGTGACGTCCCGTGACGTATCCACCGTGATTACTGCTGTCACGAGTCACGACAGTCACCGCCAAGTACAGGCCGACCAAAGCCTCCGTGACGACTCAGTAGCTGCTGAGAGCAGGCGTCGTGTACGGCGTGTCCAACTGCACCGTTCTGTAGACCTGGGGCCAGCCTCAGATCGGCAGGTCTGCGCTGTGACGTGGAGAACAGAACCAAGTGTCCAGAGAAGTCCATCCTATCAGCGCTGCTGACCGACGGCATCGCTCGTGACGTCATCGCTCGCTGCTGACCGACACCACCCTGGTGATGTTGATCCTCTCGACTCTCCTGCAGCGGCAGTGCAGAGTAATCCACCGGCATCCCAACAGCGGCGGCGCCGGACCGTCATTACCCCGCGCCGGACCGTCGTTACCCCGACCGTTAGTACCCCACGCCGGACCGTTAGTACCCCACGCCGGACCGTTAGTACCCCACGCCGGACCGTTCAGTACCCCACGCCGGACCGTTAGTACCCCACGCCGGACCGTTAGTACCCCACGCCGGACCGTCAGTACCCCGCGCCGGCGGCCGGACCGTCGTTACCCCGCGCCGGCGTCACTCGCAGCTCGCCGATAAGTCGGCGGCACCCCTCTGCGAGATCGCGGCACCCTCGTCGATCGGTCACCCACCCCACGGCGTCAGTTGTCAGTCTTCTGGCCAGTGCCTCCTCCACCATCGATCCCGCCATCACCGGCCAGAGACCAGAGAGCGGTCATGCAGCGCCGCCCGGCACCGGCTAGGCACCGGCTAGACAGTAGACACCGGCTAAGTACCGGCTAGGCACCGGCTAGGCACCGGTTAGACACCGGTTAGGCGCCGGGGGCACCCCGGAAGACAGGCGGGGTAGGTGCGCGGTGTCAGGTCAGAGGCCGTATCTCGGGACGGGCGGCCCACGGTCGGCCATGTGCGGTACCTCGGGACGGGCGGCCCACGGTCGGCCATGTGTGGTATCTCGGGACGGGCGGCCCACGGTCGGCCATCTGCCGTGCTGCCCGTCTGTCGAGCGACCCAGCCGACCTGCAGCCGGCTCTGATTCCAACTAACCACTCCGATCAATCAGGCGACGGACGACGAATCGACGGCCAATCTTGGTCCGGAGCAGAGCCTTTGCCTGAAGTTTTCTGGAGCGGGCTGACCGGTCCGATTGGCCAGATCCAGGGTTTAGAGCCCGGCTGTCTCGGGTGACCGCACACTGCACAGCTGGCAGACCAGAGTCCTGCTGTCAGCTGCTCTGCTGGACTCACTGTACAGCTGGCAGATACCGAGTCCTGCTGTCAGCTGCTCTGCTGGACTCACTGTTACAGCTGCGCCGACACAGAGTCCGAGCTGTCCACTGCTCTGCGGACTCACTGTACAGCTGCCGACACAGAAGTCTGCTGTCAGCGCTCGTGCTGGACTCACTGTACAGCTACCGACACAGAGTCCTGCTGTCAGCTGCTCTGCTGGACTCACTGTACAGCTGGCCGACACAGAGTCCTGATAGTCAGCTGCTCTGCTGGACTTCACGTACAGCTTTGGCCGACCACAGAGTCCTGCTTTCAGCTGCTCTGCTGGACTCACTCTACAGCTGGCGGGACACAGAGTCCTGCTGTTCAGCTTTGCTCTGCTGGACTCACTGTACAGCTGGCCGACACAGAGTCCTGCTGTCAGCTGCTCTGCTGGACTCACTGGTTAAAGCTGGACATACAGTCGGTGTTCGTCGGACGGTCGGTCAGGTGTGTTACGTGACGTGACGTACGGCCAGCGTGACGTCACGTAGTCGTGACTTGACGGCCGGGCGGAGCGCCGTAAAAAGCCGGTCCACTCACCCCTGACCCGCTGCCGGCCATCGGCTCCACACACCAGCAGCACAGCTGGTGGTGGTGTATGGAGCCAGACTCGGCAGCGGAGAGGAGCCGGTGGGACGACTGACCTGTGCCTGCTGCAGATATCCAGTGTCATCGGGCCATGTCGCCTAATACGACATTACACCGCCCGTAATCGATTTATATGTAGATCAGACGAATCAGAAGGAAACCTCTTCAAATCGTCGAGCCTTCCTTGATATTTCACCTGGCCCTTACCGCCACTCATCAGTGTTCCAGAACCCTTAACCTGGAATCGAAAAGCTTCAGAACGCTTCATATCACCTGGCCCCGTCTTGAAGTGGAACTTCAAATGCATACGCTATGAATGCTGAAGTTAATTCCCAATGAAGGAATCTGGAGGAATATTACTGAATCGGGGAGCTGGAGCTGGCACCAGTGACTGTCGGCCCTGCTCAGTCCAGACTGCAGACTGTCGGCCCTGCTCAGTCCAGACTGCAGACTGGCGGCCCTGCTCAGTCCAGACTGCAGACTGTCGGCCCTGCTCAGTCCAGACTGCAGACTGGCGGTACTGCTCAGTCCAGACTGCAGACTGGCGGTACTGCTCAGTCCAGACTGCAGACTGGCGGTACTGCTCAGTCCAGACTGCAGACTGGCGGCATTGCTCAGTCCAGACTGCAGACTGGCGGTACTGCCCGGCTCGGCAGTGTCTGGCGGCACTGCTCAGTTACGGTATCAAGTGAACCCTGCTGTTTGAACTGAAGTCGGCGATGCGCCGGTCACGGGTGTAGATTGTAGAACGATACTTCATACAGGTGTAGAAAGATCTCCATTAGGCTCCCCATAGCCAACAGCAACGGGTCACAACGATGATTACATTATCCTCATGTACACGATCAGCTATGGAAGGCTGATGGGCAGCTGACCGGACAACAAAAGGAACATGAACCTTCATGATAAATATTAATGGAAATTGGATTATATGAAACTTCGTTTCCGTCTAAATTCAGTTTCCAGCTAATAAATGGTCGATTTGAGATTTTTGACTAAAAATAATTGTTAGATTGAATTAATACGAATTACGATGTTTCCACCAGGAGAGCGTTTCTCGCAACACCTTCTGCACCTTTCATTGAGTGTGGAATTTCGCTAGTATTGCTGCCCGTTTTCACCATCAATTATTCAGAGCATGCCACAACACACCGCGCCATATAATCTCACCCAGGCAAATGATGAGGTTCGATCCACTATGCGTGATGCGGCGCCACTCACTGGGGACCAACAACGCGCCTTGTTTGGCGACGCCAATACCACTTT
>VOPJ01008565.1:0-12178 GCA_014673585.1 Semibalanus balanoides | reverse complement strand
TGACTTATTTTAATTTCAACTTGACTTATTTTAATTTGAAGTTAAAAAAGTAGACAATAATGATCAAACCGCGCTTGTATTATCAGTACAAAAATCTGTGTCCTAGTTATTTTGAAATTTACACACAAATGATGTCCGTGCCGAATGGATACAACATATATTCTGGAGTGCGCCTTTGGCGCCAAGAGCCTTGGCGCATGCCCTCCCCCTGACATCAATATTTTGTAATATGATAGCAAATAAATAAGGTGGTTATGGCGCGGTGATTCTCATCATGGCGTGGCGATTCTAAAACATTTATCAGGAATTCCCAAGTACTGAAACTGAAACAGTTTTGAGATATAGTCTTAATGTATAGTTTTGTGTGACGCCGAGTAAAGATGATGATGATGATGATGATGATAATAATAGCTGAGATCCGATCTTTTTTATTTCAAGCTAATAATATGGTGTGAATGGTCTTGTGAAGGGGTAAATGCACATTTAAAGCATTTTTGCATATCATTGTGCTTGGGCATTTCACAGACTACATGAATGAAATATATGCTGGAGAAATAAAAAAAGAGGTCGCAACATGAAATGTTGTCAGTAATTGAAATAAAATGGAGTCTGTAATAATTACATTCACATGCAGTATTGTAATCCCTAATATATTCATTGAAAACATATTTATGCTTGTGTATTTTGGGCATTGTTTTTAGTGTGATCATAGGTAAGATAAGTGGAATTTACTGTTGCTATCAATCGCTTAAGGTAAACATCGGACAACTCTTTGAACACATCGTAATCTCAGACTTTTCATGATATCAGAATGTTAACAATACAGGTAATTGTCTGCACTCTGATAGCATGAAGTCAGATCAGGACGTATCAAAAGATTGAATGCTTACCCAACATTTTATTGAATTTCCTTGTTTGTTTGTTTTTCTCAGAATAATGCCATATTGCGCAGTACCAATGGATCAATGGTGTTTCAATGGACCTACAACAGCTTCTGAAAGTATCGAGTGATTTATTTTTCCCAAAGATGTTCATGCTAGGTAAGACTTGAGAGTCATTTACTTTTCCTCAGGTTATTCAGATATTAATGTAGTTTTTTTCAGGAGTTTTCAGAGGATTGACTATATAATATTAATATATTGTATATTTGTATATAATATATAAATATATAATATATAATATTGTGACTCATATAAAATATCGTAATATATAAAGTCATACCTCTTGACCAAACTCTTTTTGAAATAAACTACATTAAATCCGTTCATGCCTTTGCTACAGTCAGAGGTGACAGAGCATCAATCAAACAGAGTCGATGAGAGGAACCATTCATATTGCGAAGATACACCTCCGCTTCGTGTTTGCTCCAAAAGAACTACTTTGCTTGTAAGACAGGGTACTTCGTAGGGAACTCATTTGAGTGGGGAGAGGTTGGGCAAAATTCATTCTAAATTTTGGGCATTTCATGTTTAATATTTGTCTCCTTATATAGTTCTTGTGTAGCAATTTTCAGCGATTGTGGCGGACAAAAGTATTTTTTGCAAATCCGAGATAGTCATTCGTAGATCGTGTCATTTTTGCTTATATAGCACACATTTTTTTTGATGCAAACTTCCTAATCATTCAGGACGTTTATGTAAATATTTATTTCCTCAACACCTTAGTATTGTTCGACCAAAAAATTAGCCATGTACTTGACGTCACTAAAAAATCTAGTGTTATCTATATTTTGTCTCTCGACGCAACTTCCTAAATTTGTCCATGGCAGTACGTTAAAATTGATGTAAGCGAAGGTATACCAAGTTTCACGTCGATATCTACAACGCTTCGGAAGTTATTCAGGAAAAAACGAGAGAGGTCGGATCCGATCCGTCCCCAGGCGGTCCTGGGCCATCTCTCGTAATTTTGGACCAGGTATTGGGACTACAAAATGGGGGGGGGGCGTTGCCCCATCGCTTAAAAAGTTGAAGGGGCAGTTGCCCCCGGATCTTACGCCTATGGCTAAGGATGACTAATCTATGTAAGAGGCTTGCAATTTGAACTGCTGAATCCTGGTGTCCCATTGCCCGTTTCAAAACTGAACCTCGATGCTACAGCCTGCCCATTCCAAAACACATTCCGTTAAAGTCATTCGTTGTGGCGAGTGAGTGCAGAATATAATGCTGCGAAAACACATTGCAACCGGTGGGTTGATGGGCTGTGTAGGATTACACTCCCGGAGTGGAGTATTGGTAGCAGCCAGGAGATGGTGTTTGACGTATAACTGTGGGGGATTGTATATGTTTCTGTTTGGAGACACCCAGGAGATTAGTGCGGTGGTGATCAGTTAATGCGCATACAAATAAACTATGTGAATGGATGTGCCTGTAGCAAATAGAAAACCATAATATAATTTTGCATGGTTGAATCTTTTTTTTCTGTTAGGTTGGAGAGCCTATTTCTTGAAATTGTCAGCATATTTGGATTGCTAGCTCATAACCAGTAAAATATAACTCAGCTAATTCCTCAAGTGTAATATTGTGTTTCGTAATCTTCTTATAAATAAAGCAAAAGCTCCTTAATGTCAGTGACCCATGGGCGGCTAACACAGACCTCTTACGCAAAAAACAATGCCAGATTCAGAAGTCTCTCGTTAATCTTTTCGCAGTTTTCCGTGTGGCGGTATTTATGGCATATTGCAAATTGTCAATATGCTTATAGGAAAGACCTTATCCGATAATTTTTGGCGTTCTGTAGTTGACTCATATCCTCTGCCCAGGTTATTGTAGGAGTTCTTAGCATTGCCAGCAAGTGGCCACATAATGTCGAAAATCAGTTCTAAGAATTCAACTATTTGATACTTTACTCAATACACCCCACATAATGTCAGATCTGTGCTATGACGTCATGGTCCCGCGTGATTCGCCCTTATCCAACGAGATGAACAAGTCAACTGAATTCGGATACAGCTGATTGCTTTGTGTCTTGGGCCGCACTGTGCGCCGTGACGTCATTGCTTTCATTCGCTGCCTCACGGATCCGGCCTGGTCTCCCTGGCAGGCTCCTGATTCGTTGAATGTTAACCTTGGTTGTTGTATGTATCATGAGGGAAACTGCTTCCTCGAATTCAAAAGAAACAACCGCAATGAGAGACCACGGCCTGTTATACTTAACCTGTATCTCAGCCCCAAAGCAATTGATTGACTCATAATGTGTGCTGCTAAAACTCAATAAAAATGTGTGGTACGGTTTTAGTGATAATTAAATTGACTTATTTTTTAACCAGAATTAGTCTCAAAGGCAGATTATCCACCAGTAGTCATCATTCGGCAAAATTGCCTTGCCGCGTTTCTTGGCTAGGGTTAGTGAGTGAATATGACTTATTTTACCTCCATGAATTAGTTGCCTTTCTGCTCTGGCCATCCGCCGCCTTTTCTTCCAGCACGCACTCCTCCTTTTCTCTGCTTTCTCATGGTTCATGCCTTGCTTTCGGGTGTCCAGCATGGTGCTTTGCTTCAGCAATGCTTCTTTTATTGTTTCTACCTTGCCAGGAGGAGGAAGAAGAACTTACAGTTATCAAGCGACATACCTTTGCCATTATTGCTTTCTTCGGCATGCCGGCTTCTTGGATTTTTACCAGAATTAGTTGCTTTCTTCGGCATGGCGCTTTCTTCCGCATGCTCTTTTTTCTTGCTTTCTTCGGCATGACGCTTTCTTCAGCATGCTCTTATTCTCGCTTTCTTTGGCATGCCGCTTTCTTCAGCATGCTCTTAAAAATAGCGTATATTGTTTTTCTTTGGCATGCCGGTTTCTTGGTAGCGTTAGTGATAATTGGCTTATTTTTACCAGAATTAGTTGCTTTCTTCAGCCATGGCCTTTCTTCGGCATCATGTTGCTTCCGTTGCATGTTGCTTTCTTTTTTAGTCGGCGATGTTACATGTTCGCTTTCTTTGCTTGTCTTGGTGCAAATCGCTGCACTTTCTTTGGCATTGGCGTTTCTTCAGCTTATGTCTATTTTTTTGCTTTTCTTCGGCATGCCGGCTTCTCTTCAGCTATTGCTCTTTAGGAATAACGTATAATTAAGTTTTCTACGGCATGAAGTGTTTCTTGGTTAAGCGTGTAGTGATAATTGGTTTATTTTATTTCCATAATTAGCTTAGACTTTACTTCGGCATGGCACTTTCTAAAATTCAGGAGGATCGATCCCTCCTCTGGACCATTTTCGCGACAAATCTTTCAGAGAACTTGGGCTGGGAATAGTCACATCAAACTTGTAGTGAGTTTACCCCCCGTACCCGCGGCTAATAATGTCACCCCGGCTAGAGAGCCTGACTACCCGTTATCTAGAAGGGGATTATCCCGCTAGGTATAGCCTCCATGGTATGACTACTAGCTCGCTTTCGGGGAAGGCTGAAACTCCGACCCGTGTGCCAGTGGTAGTGGTGAAAACAACCTAATAAACTAGACGCTCCCCAGGCCGAAGACTTCAGAGTGTACCTAACCAATATGAGTCAGAGCCACAGAGGGCTGTGGCCCCGTGCATTTCCCGGACAACGTCGGGTACCTGAGCTAGTTAGTAATATGTACGAGGCCCATTTGTACGCATGCACAGTGAGACACATTGTTAAGTTGTATATTCGACATAATCACCAACGGGATGAACCATTTATGAGTCAAGTTGCACAGATGTATACTAAAACTAATATACCACACGCACTGATGTACTTAAAGTATCATTTTCTATCCTTTGTCGCATAACCTTAGCAGAAAAAGGACCTCCGCAAGCTCACCGATGGCACTTCAGGCCCAAAAGGCCCTCCTCAAGTTGACCAAGGGCTCCTTAACCCACCGAGGGCCCTTTAAGCTGACTGATAGCCCCTAAGGCTGATAGAGGCCCCCTCAGGCAGACCGAGGATTCCCAGGCCTACAAGGGGCCCTTCAGGCCGACAAAGGGCCCATCAGGCCGACAAAGATTCCCTCAGGCCGAACAAAAGCTCCTCAGGCAGAATAACGGCCCCTTCAAGCCGGCTCAGGGTCCCTCAAGCCGATCGACGGTCCATAAAGTCGACCGGGGGCCCCTCAGGCCGACCGAGTTTCCATCCAGGCCGACCGAGTTTCCATCCAGGCCGACCGAGGCCCCCTCCAGCCCGACAGAGGCTCCCTTAGGAAGACAACGGGTATCTCAGGCCGTCGAAGAGCTCTTCAGACCGACCAAGGGTCCCCTCAAGTAGGCCAAGGTAACGTTCCCTCCAGCCGACCGAGGACCCCCTAGTCGACTGAGAGCCCCTCTGGCTGACAGGGTACCCTCAGGTCGAACAATGGCTCCTCAGGCCGACTGGGACCCCCTCAGGTCGATGGAGTGACTCTCAGGCCGACCGAGCTCACCTCCAAGCCCAACGAGGCTCACTCAGGCTGACCGAGGGCTCGTAATGTCAGCCTTGCCAAAGGACCCCCTCAGGGCGACCTCGGTTAACCTCCTGGAGGGGCCATGGCCCCCTAGCCGGATGCCCTTTGATGGCTCAATACCCTCGATGTTCCTCCGTAACAAATATATTATTATAGCACGGATGCTGGATACTTAGGATATTGCAATACCAGGGAGCAAAAAAGGCTGCCTTAATTAACTATCAGCCCTATTCTATAAGGCAAACAATAAATTAACACAAAATCCATTGAACACCATTGAAATAAATCGCCCGATTAATTATTGTTCGTGCTCCCCTTCCGCTATTCGCTAATCTGAACGCATGAACGACAATCCTTGCTACCAACTTATCCATCATCCCTCGCCAGTGTAGGGCAAGATTACTGCGTGACCGTGTAGGGGGGAGGGGGTACGACCCCCTTCCCTCGGCGTTTGGCCTCTAAACGAGCTACAGCTTCGATTAAAGAACGAGTGTGTTGCCTGAGACGAGATGAAGCTATTGACATCTAATGTTAAGGTCATGGGCCATTTGGTGACCTCCGAGATCATGTCGAAGACCCAAATGTCATCAAATCAGTGATGTGTAAAAATAATTACCTATACGAGTAAAATCGTAGGAATATCTGTAAAAGGCTAATTCAGACGATCAAATTTTAAATCAGCATAACAAAACTAATTAAAAAACTGTCAAATTAAAAAGATTCATGTCAGGTCATCTGATGTTCATTGACCTTGATTTACTTTTGGAAGTGTATGACCCCAGTTAGAATATTATAATTATTGCAAGATTGTATCCCAGATTTGAAATCGCGTCACAAACTGCTCTAGAACGGACAGAAGGAACCAAATAAAAAATATGTCTGAGGTCATCGGAGGTCAGTGACCTCGGCTGACCTCTCAAAAGGTTAATCGAGATCACAACCTCTGCGGAGGCCATAACTGTCACCTAAAAACACCTGTGCATATGCTCCTGAACAACAAACACTCGGCGGTAACTGCACATGTTTCAAGGATTGATACTACGGGACGCCAGTTTCGTCAAACACGACCTTGAGAAACAGGTCAAAGGTCATGGGTCATAAAGGTTAGAAGTTTGACATTTGTAAAGTACCTATGTGTCAAATTGTTGCAAAGTAGAGTACTGAAAGTTCATCGCGATCATTTGATAACTACACGAGTTATTTTGGAAAAACAGAAGGGGTGGTATCCACCCCCCTACACTGGCAAGGGTTATATCATAATCGAAAAAGCAGCCGCAGATGGAATCACAATGCTCGTAGGTACACCTACTTCTAAGACAGGGGTCGGCAACCTTTTTAGGGCGCGAGCCGGATGAGAGATCTGGAAGCAGTCGGCGGGCCGGGGCATAAGTCGATACAATTGACGGCAATGACGTGTCACATTTGGGAAATATGATAGCGTAATTGCATTTCGAAAAGTTGTCTTAACAGCTGAGATGTTTTGCCGTATGTCACATGTTGGAATATGTATACCTTCTTAGACAGGACTGCGCCAGCAAGGCCAAATCTATCTAAAAAAGTGCAAGCACGCCTCAACTTCATTTGCGACCAGTGTGCCCAAAAATATTTATGAGCTTCGAGGATTAAATTTGTGCCAGCAGGCAAAAGTTCGATGAATGAAAACATCACGAATGGCACGCATACTTTTTGTTAAAAACTATTTTCATTTCTGAAGCACCGCGGGCCGGAATACAATGTAAGTTGCGATTTACCACCCGCGGGCCGGACGTCAGCCGGTCGCGGGCCGGATCTGGCCCGCGGGCCGGAGGTTGCCGACCCCTGTTCTAAGATAATAAATCCTAAGATGGAATGATTGGAATCATATCTTGATGTGATGGTATACACAAAATTCAAAACATAACAATCTATACGTCTTGATTTTTGTTGTTGCTGTTCGGGGGACAGATTTTCACAAGCATTGGGGGCCCGGAGCACCATTTTGAGGGCTCAGCTCAGCATTTGGGGGAAGGCCCTCCCAAAGAGATGAAAAGTTCCGCACATGGTCATATGACATGTAGCTAGAGTTTAATTTTCTCAATTTCCAAAGCTGGCTTAAATAATTACTGGCCAGGGGAACCAGAAGAACAGTTTTGAGGTAACTCTACGCAATGTAGGCGAATGCGATAAGGAAATAGCGAATATTTCTGATATATTCTTCGCTGTTTTTGCTAGAAAATCTCACCATGTACTAGCATTCATGGGGTTGTTTCCTCCTTCATTTACTTCAAAAATGTGGCACATGTGAAATACTACTGACTGTGAAATAATTCATGAAATAAACCAAAGCTGAACAAAATGAACTGGCACACAAATAATTAAGTTGTAGGTATTCTACATAAGTTCGAGAAAATAAAGGCATAGCTCATAATGTTTATCCGGTATTACATCGAACCACACACAAACACAGTCATATCAGTCGGCATTGCCACCAAGTATATCATGCCAAAATTGCCCTATTCGTTCCTACGTCCTGACGGAAGCAGGCTAGATTACGAAAGCCCACATGACCCCGGCCACAAGCGATGAATACTGAATAATCAATTGTACTCGATTATGGCCTGCGTGTGTTGCGTGCTGAAGAGCGCCTTGTCAATGACCGCGCGTATGGTACTGCTGATGGCCCACTGGTGGTAGTTCTGGAATATTACTCATCGTTCTATTACACCAATAGGTACACCATTACGCTCGGTAACAGAGTGAGATTGTGAAGATAGCACTGTACACTGGACAGCTGACAGGCTCACACCAGTTGCCCAAAAACATGAGTCAACGTCTTTGTTCTTAATCTCATCTAAAACATTTCGCCTATACTTGTTTGGGTAAGATTATAAGTGTGACGTTTATTTGCTTGTGTTTGATGACTTGCTCTTTCTTGTGAATGACATGGATGCATGACGTATGTCTAGGCCCTCGGGAATGAATTAATGACGTCACTGGTACCTGGACACAAAAATATTTTAGACAGGCATGCTGAATGTTGAAATGGCTGCACATGAATAATACTGTATACTCATGTTGTTTGCACTTAACTGATTGTGGCTGTGCTTTTCTGTTCTGCTTTCATGCTTGGTATAACTGTTTTGTTAAGTTGACCTATAAAAGCCGCGACACCATGACGAAAATAAATATTGTTTAACCTAGAGAGCCTTATTCCGTGTCAGTACGCTTATTTCATTAGGTCAGTTTACTTTTCACATTTACAAATGCAGTGCAACTTTGGCCTTTACATGCGCCTACTCTATCCTGAGAACACGTTAGCTATTATGAGCGATTGTTTGCTGAATTTACGCCTACGAAAGGTGACATAGATATGCCTGACTCAGACGGAATGTGTGGAGGCGGTCACCGACTGAAACATAGCAGGACATCATTCGACAGACAGCGCCGTGCAGTTTAGACGTACCCGCTGGCCAACAGACACAACAACCCAGTGGTTACGGCAGCAGAACGCGCCACTTTACTGATGAATAATAGTGGGTGCACGGTCCGGCCAGCGCGGGGGCTCGCAGGCCGACTGCAGGCAGGCTGACTGACTGCTGTGTGGTTGTGTGGTTGTGTTCTGCCGGCTGTGTGGCGGACTGGCTATGTGGCGGCCAGCCCAGTCCGAGTGTTGTCCGTCTATCCATCACGTGGCCGCCAAACAAACACACAGACTGGCGCTCTTTGGTCGGCGACGAATCAATTGCTGCGCTCACAATGGCACACATGGTACACACACGGCACACACATGGTACACACACGGCACACACACAAGGTACACACACGGTACACACATGGTACACACACGATACACTCGGCATACATGGCACACACGGCATACACGGCACACACGGCATACACGGCATACACGGCATACACGGCACACACGGCATACACGGCACACACGGCATACACGGCACACGGAATACACGGCAAAACACGGCACACACGGCACACATGGCACACACGGCACACACGGAAAAACACACACACACACACGGGCACACGGGTACACGGGCACACGGGTACACGGGTGCACGGGTACACGGGTACACGGACGCACGGGCACACGGGCACACGGGCACACAGAGAGGTGGCCGGCTGCGAGCACTCGCTGGACAGGTGGTCGGTCATAATACGACAGAGGTGAAAAACGTGATGAGAACTTGACCCAGGATGGCGATTGGCGGGAACTAGACACAGGATGGCGGGGAATTGTAAAGTCATGCTGCGAAAAACTCACGCAATATGCGAGTCTATCGATAACTTGCAAGCACCGTACGTCAAGAACGCATTCGATAGATCAATGTAATCGGTATAATGTTTTTTTCGGTGCACATATTCAAATGTTGGCGCAGTTATGTGGTGCATGTTTTGGTCGATTTTTGCACCTCTGCACCGCACACCTGGGCTTCTGCCGTTGGATACTGGACGGGGCGATGTTGACTGGAGCAGCATACTGGACGGGGCGATGTTGACTGGAGCAGCATGCTGGACGGGGCGATGTTGACTGGAGCAGCATACTGGACGGGGCGATGTTGACTGGAGTTGGGTGCTGTACGGGAGCGATGCTTGAACTGGAGTTGGGTGACTGGACGGGCGATGTTGGGACTGGTTAGGCAGCTACTGGGACGGGGGCGATGTTGACTGGAGCAGCACATACTGGACGGGCGCGAATGTTGACTGGAGTTGGTACTGACGGGGCGATGTTTACTGGACAGCAGGCATACTGGAAGGGGCGATGCTGACTGAGTTTGGGTGCTGGACGGAGGCGATGTTTTGGACTGGAGTGGAGTGCTGGACGGGGCATGTTGACTGGAGCGAACTGGACGGAGGCGATTGTTGACTGGAGCAGTACTGGACGGGGCGATGTTGGATGGAGTTGGGGTGTGGACCGGGGCGTGTTGACTCGGATGTTGGGTGCTGACGGTAGCGATGTTGGACATGAGCAGCATACTGACTGGGCGATGTTGACTGGAGTTGGGTGCTGACGGGGCGATGTTTAGACTGGAGATTGGGTACTGGACGGGGGCGAGTTGACTGGGCAGATAACTGGACGGGGCGATGTTGACTGGAGTTGGGTGCTGGACGGGGCGATGTTGACTGGAGTTGGGTACTGGACGGGGCGATGTTTACTGGAGCAGCATACTGGACTGGGCGATGTTGACTGGAGCAGCATACTGGACGGGGCGATGTTGACTGGAGCAGCATACTGGAGCATACTGGACGGGGCGATGTTGACTGGAGCAGCATACTGGACGGGGCGATGTTTACTGGAGTTGGGTACTGGACGGGGCGAGTGTGTCTGGAGCCACAGCCGAGTGCTGGGGCTGGACTCAGTACTGGGGTCAGCGGCGATCGCATTGGGTTTGGGTCAATGGTAAATAAGTATCACCTGGCATGATTTGTGTGGTTGTTTGGAACCAGAGGTAACCGCGCCGTAAGCTGTATATGCTATTATTTGTCGCGTTTTGAGGGTCGCAACAGCTTTTTCGTAACACCTGCTCTATAATTTCATTTCACAACCATATAAACTATGTTTGTCATGCTACCTTTGAACCTTTTCTTCAGATTTAGTATTCTTCGTTGTGAAGTCCCTTCGAGTCTGATGAAGCTTATCTCTGGTGCTGTTTTATGTTTTCTTGGTCGAGAATTGACACAAATCTGGCATCAGATAGACAGCCTCCGCTAGCCAAGCGGTGCCTAGCCATCGGTTGTAAGAACACAGCAGAAAAATATCAGATACGAGCTCTACCGTTACTGACAATGCCTGAGCGATATAGCTGAATGCTGGAATATTAGCCTTATTCAAAAGTAATGTAACACCTTGGGAAAAGTACCTATGTGGAATGATGGAGAAGAATACCCTGATAACGGTTTTTGCGAAAACAAATAGCAATTTGTTATATTTTGATAAACATTCATCTTTTGCATATGACGTCACAACAATCTTACGTCAACAAAAAAGAGTTGTGACGTCATACCGGCAAAACGGCAATACCGTCATCCCTGAATCAGAATATGTTAACAACACTAACAACCTCGCTCGCTCGGTTGCAGATCGCCAGTATAATATTGTATTGAAAATGGGTTAAATGTGAATGTTTACACTTCGGACTTGTATGAGTTCAGTTGGAATGGCGATGCGTGAAAAATACCCACAAATGTGCGTGTACATAAATAAATGTGATAAACCTATTACCTACTCATAAAATATGTGCTTATATGTTTGTTCATCGATGGATTTTTTGTTAAAGAAAATCAGGCCATTACTCGATCATCTGCTTTCCATGCATTTCGCCCTAATTGTAAGGTAAATACTAAATACTTTCCGTAAAAGTAATATCCATCGTATAATGAAATAATACTTCAGTTCGAAGAAGCGGGTAGTTTTCATTTAGTCAGATTAACTCTTGGATAAATCTCCTTTTTTAATTTAAACCATTAAAACGCCCTCCAATCACACTTACTTCTAAAGCCCTTTAAACCTCAGTTTAAAAGCACACAGGAGCTTATCAAGATGCCAGTCACTCGACACTCACTATGTCGTCACTAAATAAACAGGCGGCCGGTCCGAGTGCACAGTCGTTGCAGTGCATGTCACATCGTTCCCGGAAATACACTGCACCAGCGCTATCGGACAAGCAATTAGAACCAGGCACAGGACAGTGCATGGGGTAGTGCATGGGGCAGTGCATGGGGCAGTGCATAGGGCAGCCGCAGCCTTGCACTTAGCTATGATCCAGATGACATGTATGTAAATATGATGATCATT
>VOPJ01008563.1:0-11499 GCA_014673585.1 Semibalanus balanoides | reverse complement strand
AATAAAGCAATTATAAGAAATCATGTGGTTGCAAAATAAAGTGGACCAAATCCGGGAAGAAATTCGAACTTGGGGGTAGGTAAGGTCCGCTAAAACGGTTTGCCCCCTCCCCCCAAAAAAAAACAAAAAAAAACGGCCGGCTGGATCCGCCCTTGGCCATCTCACAACCTAAACGTAGAAACATATCAAGTACAGAACCAACTTATACCCAGTGGCGACGGAGCGGTTCTGGGCTGGGGGGGGGGCTCTTCAATTTCACTCCTCAAGTAATAACTTGCGTATTGCGCGTGCTATTTTCGAAAAGGCTCCAGTTACTCAACATTCAACTTAAAATAATTTCACTGTACACCTTTTTGCACTCGCATTTGACCATTCAGCATAACTGTTTGAACGGCAATTTCAACAATCATCATTCGACAAAGCAGATCGGCTGCTGGCGCCGGCATTTAACAGATGGAGCAAAACTATTTGAAACACTAGTCACTAGATTACTCATTGCTACAAAACTGTTTCGATAATTCAACATCGATTTTCGATTATGGCTCGAACAATTTTCGTCACATCTGCTATTATCACGAGTGTAGCTTTATGAGCGTTGACGGAAATAGATGGGCGATCAAAATAACTGCTCGTCGGTTTGCATAACTTAATTTCACTGCGATTCATTTCATCCAATGCCGATCTGTTTTTGAGATTATTGAAAGTTATGCTCAATGACGAGCTGTAATGGAATGCCGACTAACAGTTACGGCGAATAGAGAATCTTTATGGTGAAACCGGAAACGGTAAGAAGTGATGCCCTCTATATGCAGAGTTATTAAAACTGTTTTGCCCATTGGTCGAATGCGATTGCAAAAAGGTGTAATATGTACTTGGGAGCCACAAGGTCAGTACAAATAAAGATATTGCTTTGCAATTTTGTTTGGATATCTTACATATTTGTTTATCTTGTGTATACTCCGTTGGGTAACGTCTGCACAAAAATGACCATTTTCACGAGAACAAAAACAGTTTGTATTTGTGTGGGCGAAAGCATAAAATTAAAAATTCTGAAATAACGAGATTTTAACGAGAATGTCATCGCCTTTCTTTTGGCGTTTTTGTTTGCAATGGAATATCGTGCTACATTTTTTTAGAGACGAATAATTAATATAGCATAAGATACGTTAATATATATATATATTTATAATAATAATTAAATATTATAAATAGTATATATATAATATATTATAATATATATATATACATATATATATTAGTGGTTTCAAATTGTTAAAATGCTGGAAATGTACTTCTCTCAAGGCTGCCCATATTCCCTTAACACCAATATGTATATTCATGCAAAATTTTGGAAATGATCGACAATATCTAGGTCGCATCAAAATGCAACATTTGTGTGCAATTCTGTCTGACCGTAATGTACAAAGCATTGGGAGCTGGGGTAGCTGAGAAATGGTTCTCAATGAGAACAGATTATGTTCAAATATTATTTCTTAGTGGTTCGCTTGGCTATTGGATACACAATCGATTATTTTTAGACCTTATACACTCGCGTATTTTTCATACACTCGCACATTCGTGCACAAAATCGCAAACGGGTGAAACATGATGCATTAAACGAAAATGACATACTCCTTAACCCTCGCACCGACGGAGGGTCTGAGCCAACTTCGAACCGACGGGGGGCGGATAACCGCCCGCCCCCCAGAGACCTCGAAAATTACGCAACGTAGCGAGAAGCAGAAAACGGCGTGAGGTAGGCCGTGACGATTACTAAGCGAAAATACTTAGCTAATTTTTGATCATGTCAATATTGAGGTCAACCAGAGGTCCAAGAAAGTCATTTCCCATATTTCGAAGTAAATTGGAAGCACTGCTTCACATAATCAGGCTAGCTCAGTAACTAAATTAGCTAAGAGCAAATTCCATAAAGCGCTGCTAATGCTCTTGAAACCACTCTTCGCTAACATGTCCTCGAATTTTGAGATCGGTTAATAGTAAAGGCTCCAGTGGTCCAGCGAAAGGTAAAAATGCTTAATTTACTGAAAGTTTTTGTTAATACCTTCTTCATGTAAAAGGTAAGAGCAGTCATTTTGCACCATCGTGTTTCTCACATCACGGCGCATCGAGACATACTAATCGTATGACCTAGCTAGGTCAAACTAAAAAAATACCTGACCTGAGGTCATGTCAAGGTCAAGTCAAATTTTATGTCTATTGATGGAGGTTGACAAGAGAAACAGAATGATGAAAACCACAGTACGTTATCTTACGTAGAACATGAGTTATTGTACAAAAACCATGTGACCTTTTCACATTGGACGTGATTGAGTCAGGCCCATTTAATTGACCTGACCACGTGACCTTGGAAG
This sequence comes from Semibalanus balanoides, assembly GCA_014673585.1. Lineage (NCBI taxonomy): Eukaryota > Metazoa > Arthropoda > Thecostraca > Balanomorpha > Balanidae > Semibalanus > Semibalanus balanoides. The sequence continues at coordinate 9,127 of VOPJ01008563.1, read as the reverse complement.
TTAGGAAGTCAATTTTTTTAGAAAGTGTGGGTAATTGATGCCCAAACAGCTATGCAAAATTTGGTGGCGCTACACGCCGCCGTTTTCCCGCTAGTCCGGAAAAAACTGTGGGGGGGCGGATATCCGCCCCCCCCGTCGGTGCGAGGGTTAAGCATTGGACGACGCTCTTTGGTTACTGACGTCCTTAAACCTGCTCCCAAAATCGGATTGGGACAACCGGAGGAGGTTGAAGGAGTAAGCTTATGGTGCAGCTGATGCATTTGGTATTGTCAACATAAACCCAACCTTTCAACATAAACCCAACCTTCGACGCAAACAGCTGATACCTCCTCTAAACTCCTCCAATCTTTCCCGTGACGGCTCCCTCAACGCTGCTCTCGGCTGCTCCAACTTCTCTGAACTTCTCCCGGGAGGAGCTTACTATTGTCTACTGTCCATGTCCATTGTATCACTGAAGTTATTTGTATCGATCAGCTTAAAACAATGAGCCATGAAAACAATCAAGCCTCCAAACCTCAGTGTGCCTAATGAAATTCGTACGTAACAGTTGCATCGGACGTTACCTTTTTATTTTTGCTCTCTCGGTTATTAATTTAAACGGTATCGTACAAATAAGATAAGATGGGATCTTATTGGCAGAGATAACGCCAATCCAACACGGATATACTTGGTTAGAAGGAATGGCATAATGCGAGGAAAAACGGTGAAGGACATTAATTCGGAATTCGTACATAGCTCAGCGTTGGGAAGCGTGGTACTTAAGTCGCAAAAAGTTGCGACCTTAAGATTCGCTCTGATTAAATATCATTTGGCAGCAAATAGTCAGCTAGATAAGAGAAGCAGGAGCAGCCTTGGAGGAGCACGCACATTTCCAACTTTTGGAATCAGCATGTAAGCCCTGGACCCATTCTAATATATCATATATATATATATATATATATATATAATATATATATATATATATATATATATATACTATTAATATATATATAAATGTATACATATATATATATTATATAAATATATTTATATGTAATATATAGTTATATATATATTTATATATATATATATATATTTAATAATATATTATAATATTATATTTATATATATATAATATGCATATATATTTATATATATATATATATATATATATATATATATATATATATATATATATATTTTTTTTTAAGTATTTGCCCAGAGACTAGGCAGGACATGCAAAACGTCGGGTATTTATTAGTTTTCTTTAGCTTAAAATAAGTTTCAAAACATGATGTATTACATTATAATAAGGTTTTATTTTCAGTAAAGTTATATAAATAGAAAATGAAAAACAATTTGGATCACTTTTTACATGAACATACTCGTAACTATGGGAAACAAAATGAAAATTAATAGTTTTTTGTTCGTTTGTCAGGGGCGTAGCCAGGATTTCACCCAGGGGAGGGGGATAGATGGGATCAGAGGGACCCTCGTAGTTAACCCGCGAGTCACTGGGAGGGTGGGCTTTTTTAGCCCCCTGAGGATTATCTGGATTATCGCACGAGAAAAGCAGCTATCAACGCCAAACTTCTAGTACCTGACCGGGCATTTTTTCACACCCTTTGCATTTTTTTTTTTAAATTTCGTATTTTTTTTTAGATAATGCTAAGTTAGTGACGTCACTACACACGATTTTGACACAAAAATCAACTAAACTTTAGAAGACCATACAAATGCCATGTAGAAGACAAAATGGAATCCGAAACCATGAGAAGATAGCAAATGTCAAGGGCTACAATATGGCAATCTCGGAGTTTTGAAAAAGTGATTTTTCGTCCGTAAAATTTTCAAAAAAAAATGAAAAAAATACAAAAAATAAAAACTTTAAGAGATATTTAAAAAACCGCAATACATGTAAAATAAATACACATATTCATCCACCATACCGAATTTAAAAATGATGTCTGTATTTTTTACTGTGTGATGACATCTAAGGTATGGGTAACTCGACGACTCGTGTCGTCAAATTGTGAAATGTCATTATTTGTCCTTTTCGACCAGATACAAACAAATCAAGATCAGCACTGTATTTCTGAGACAAAACTGGTCTAGAAAATGTATTGATTTATTGTATTATTAAATTTTAAATTTTGACCTTTTGTGACATGAGTTTGACCTTGAACTTCACCTTCACTTCACGTACACTAAGTCAGGTGGTAAAATGAGCACCAATTTCGAGTTCTACACGTAAAATAGTATGTACAACATGTGTTGCATGACTTTCGTATAATTTTTGGGTATAGTGACCTTATGTGACCTGACCTTGACCTTGACATTTTGCCAAAAATCACCAATTAGCTAATTCTGGATGTGTGTCTTACCTTTGAGAGCACTCTGGGTGATCGTGGTTGCAACCAAATGCATTGAATATAAAATATGGTCTATAAACTAAATGTAAACTAGAACGGCTAGATTTTGACCTTTGACCTGACCTGTGACGTCACCACTAACCTCTAGGGCAACACAAAATATTTTCTGTTGATGCAATTTTCTGGGCTATCGATTGCTGTTTGATTCAGCGCATTCGTCTAATTGGTTCTGAAGATACAACGGGGGCTAAAAAGCCCCCCCCCCCAGTGACTTGTGTTACAGAAAATACCCCAGTGACTGCCGGGTTAATGGGGGGGGGCCACATAATTAAAACAGTACAGTGTGTTTTGAAATGACACATAACTTTTCGACAACGCAAATAGTTTTGGGTGGTCTTGGGGGTCACAATATCAAAATCAGGAAAAATTTGAGACTACGATTTAAAATAAGATGTTATTGTTTTCCTTCTGCCGTTTTTATTTGGAATTTGCAACAAATATCGAATTTCTACGCTTTGTTAAACATTCATCATCTTTTCACCGAAAATGGCATGACATGGCGTCACTAAAACGTGATTGTCTCCCAAAGTACTTATGTGCATCACCATTTTCATTGAAATTTTGTGATAAGACGTAGATTTGATAAACATGAGGTTCTGAAAAATTAACGTCGATATTACCATTGCGTTCAAGTTATTGAGAACATCTGGGAGAGGGTAGCAGATTCTACCAGGCACACAGCCAGGATTTTCTTAAAGGGGTGGGGGGCGGCGCGTCGAAAGGGCTCCTTCCTAAGCGTTAAAAGGGCTCCCCTCCCAAGCGTTGAAAGGGCCAAACATAACGGATGAAAGTTGAAACGGCACGTTGCAAGGATGGATAATGCAATATGGCAAGTATAGCATGGGCCATATTAACTTTAAGAAGCACGAGTTAGCAAACTGCCATATCTACTTTGGAACCAGCGACACCAATTTGGACTAAGCTATACCAACTTGGAATATTTGTTTAGTCTCAAGATAACTTTTAAATCGATTGCGCCATGTTGCGGTGAGAACATTGTGAGTTTTATTCCTGGATATGCATTCTAATTGATGCGTCATATCACGTAATGCCACAGATAACATGTTACCTGGATCGGACACTCAATTTTCGGCCTCTTATTGCAGAACCAAAATTTGAAACGGAGCTGTTAAGCTGATGCACTTTATGTCTCGGCTCGTGCAAATGCGAGTCCAGCTCCGTCATTCACTGCTGTGCTTAGCAATAAGAGGCCGAAAATGTAGTGTCCAATCCAGGTATCATGTTATCTGTGGTGATGTGTATGTTGCGGACCCCTAAATGCATGTACGTTTAAAAGTGCGGTAAAATAGTGTTCAAGCGAACTATTTTGCCCAATCATATAGGAAAATGGCAGCTTATGCGCGACAAAAAGGCCCCGAAAAACGTCGCAATTTCGTAACCCGCATATAATACAATTTGTAGTTGAATTGCGTCGCTGAGCGGCGCGATTTTTTAATTGTATTCACTGGACAACTGCATTTTGATTCTGACTGTCGAAAGGCCCAGGGTCCCTTCAGAATGTCTAGGGGCCCCTCCAACCTTTTCAACGCCCTTCCGACCTATTCAGAAACTTATCTGGGATCTGCGAAAAACATGATGTGGAGTGGGTGAAAAGGTATAGATTAAATACGAATGCAGGAGACTTACGTTCATCCAGCTACGAACATGCATTCGATACAAAGATATACCTAATAATATCAAAGGAAGCTTTCGGGTTTACTTGTAACAACTGGTTCTTGTCAGCGATTAAGTAGACGGGATGTCTTGTATCATAAACCTCACGACACCGTCATTGCTCCTACAGACAAGCTAAGGCAAAACTGAAAATTCCACTCGCGGAAAGTAAGTTATTCCTTCTTTATTTACAATCGGTCTCATCTGCGATGATCTTTACGTGCTTCAATTATGGAGGACAACTACGACAGAACCCCATGCCAAAGTGAACTTGAGACCCAACTCCTCTCAAGCACACTGGGCTCACGGTAGCCCGACCCTTTCAACTACAGCTCACCCTTTACATCATGTATTCAGTGTAACAGGCCTGTTATAGCAGGAACAAGACAAGTTGCCTAGCTCTGAATTTATTCGGTTAGACAGTAACACTTTAAGCTTGGTCACTTCGGCGTGCAGTTCATGGGCCATAATCTACAATCACCGCGATGCACCAAACAACGAAGGTCCTGTTTTTCGAGCAAACCTCGACTACCGTATTTACAAAAAAACCACAGGGGCACTTCAGGTACCCAGCAAGGAATGACCCTTGGATTGACATCGTACGTCCCGAGGAGAGCACGTCCTACACATATGATGTAAGGCATCGGCAGGGGGAATCAGAGCAGTAACCTTATCGGCCTTGCCTCCTCCAGTGGCAATACCTAGCCCTTACTAGAGACATGAGGTTAAAACTTGCTCATTATCTTCTCACATTGTACAACCGTTGTTTGCACTAGCGAAGACTACGCGTTTGACCATTCAGTCTATACACTGTATTGAACCGCAGATATGTTCAAAACAAATACGACTAATTCGACAAATACAAGATATCCGCGCCCACGTGGCTGCGCGCAAACCGGACATTTCTAAAAAGACTTAAATGCAGCTCCAAACTATTTTGAGAAGCACTAAGTCTAACAACACCATAAGATTTACCTCTATTTCTGCCAAAATGTTATTGACTAACTATTCAAGCATCGCATTCTATCTCAGACCTGCTTCGTCGTCTAGCACCTACAACTGTCACGCGCAATCATGTGCTCCAACCCAAATGCTCGGAATCTCGCTTATTGGGAGAGAGACTATTGACAAGTTTGCTCCGTCAACAGACACAGGAGTAGCTCAATGAACAATAACTGGACGAAGACCATCCCCAGAACCAAAAGTATTGCCACTGCCAAAATACCGCAAGACGAAACAATGCATTATCATTGGGTGAACCAACACAAAGGACAGACACCGAACGCTAAGCAACTACAACGTAAACGACGCCCCTACCTCCAACTGATGCAGCGATAGTGTTCTAAAACAACCAGTTCTTGCCCACAGGATTCGCGGTCAAATCGCGAAATTCAGATCAACAAAAGGTAATCCTCATTAATGTTCAAGAAAAAATAGATCACGTAAATCATTGAAACCGAAACGACAACACATCAAGCATAGACGCGCGTAAAAGCGCCGGCAGTGACGAGTCCCTCAAAGTTGCCAGACTATCGGCGGATTCTTCTCTACACATACATAGCGGCCCGACCCCGGGCCGGGCCCGGCCCGGCCGGGCCCGGTCCTCCGGCAAGCCCCGGTCCGCTGGCCTTAGACCGCTCCGACGCTAAGGTCAGAGCTTTTATACCTCTTTTGAACCCCGCATGACGAAGTGAACAAGCGGTCCTTCGACACAACCAATAATGTGATCAAGTGCGCCCAATAAGCAGAGCATTGGTACATAAACATAGATCTATATTATCATCATGAGTGTACCTCACCATATGTCAGAAACTACTAAATCCGAGACGCCAGAGAACGGTCCAAGAGACACGGGCACGGCGGCTCGCACACGTGTCAGCCCTCCCACGGAAAATCGCGGCTGGTCTATCGAAAGCAAGGTGAATTATCACTGACCTGCTAGCTAAGGAGAAGTAATACGTGGTGACACCGGACCACAACGGAACCACTCGTGATAACGCTAAAACTTTCACGCAAAACACGGACTGTGAGTTCATGAGAGAAGACACACAGCCAAAAGCCCACAAACTCGGCAATGCTGCCAACACGCGCAATCCACACCACTGAGACCCACCAACAAAAAGGTCAACACTGACCACAAGTGCGCACGTCTGACACACGCTGTTATCTTCAACCAGTCACAACGAGAAAATACACTCGCAAACATGTCCCGTATGCACATACCGGCACCACTAAGATACTCACAACAGGCAAATACCACAAAAGATCGGACACTCAAGAGGACACGAGACGTCAAACACGAATTGGCGCTTAAGAGAAGAATCATAATCCGCCCCGTTGCAGCGCTCGTACCGATGTGATGCGGGCACGGTGCGATCAGAACTAGGCGACGTCTCTGGCAGGAGAAAAGGCCCTAAGAGCCACGGAAGCCGAAGAAAGACAGCAAGAGTAACGTTTGCAAGACCAAGATTACGGTGGCAATATAACAAAAAACAGACAAGCTAAATTAAGGAGCTTATATAATGACCATACTTCACCTCCAATTATACCTCAAAGAAGACCGTCAGCCGAGCCCGTATGGCGCAACGTTGAAGCCGCATGAAACACTAGACGACACCGAGCATCTGTAATTTGAGTTGAGCAGTAACCAAGAGGTGGTACCTTGGTCACGATCTTCATAAAGTGACAGTAGCAAACAATTGGTAAGCGTGTTCTTAATGCAGTATTTCAGCTAGTACTTCATGAACCTCCGTCCTGTAATACTCATATCATCACAGACGCCGAAAATTCATGCCCAAACACAAACCCAGTCAATAAACATTTCCCTTTCCATTACTATGGCACAGAACTAGCGAATTTAGCCACCTATATACACCATCACAACCACCATAGCCAGTTCGAGCCTAGTACGGATAATCCAACAATTATCTCATATGCAGCTGTGATTTAAATGCTCCAATCGAAATCCGATACTTTTGGAAAGTATACCCACACCTCTCTAGAAGATATTGACATTTCTTAGTAAGTGTTGTCTTATCAAACATGAAATGCTGAATAAGCTTTACTCTCCTCTCTGATGCAATCCTGTTAACAATATTACGCCCCAGAAATACATATCCAGATATTCTAAGTATTCCAAGATACAATCAGTCATGCGGATTTAAATCCTGTCCTGATCGATATCCGGATCATCTACTATTGCGAACGGTGCACCATCATAACGCTCACACCATACGCAGAAAATAATCTACAAATCATCCCGTGATGACATTATAGCAAACGAAGACGAACCTCCCGTGGCACAACAGGCGGTCGGATAAATATTCGCACAGCGATTATAGCATCCCCTGGACTCAGCTCAGTCCTTCGCCACTTTCAAAGAGTCAGATCGAAAACTACTATCGAGTACCATACTAATGTCAGTCCAGAACAACCCAATATGCAACACAAATCACTGAATATTTAGGCATAGATAACCAATAAGCTTTGGCAATAGCGACTCGCTCTACTGAAAGGAAATCTCTCTTAACTTGCAACTCTCCCGCATACGGCAGTGCGATACACAAAGCAATAACATTAAATCTGCAGTTTGCATTGCGCTCAGTCCATTAAACATAATGTGTGTTTCGATTTGTCTCACACCAAGAGCAAGTTTCACCCAAGCATCTCCAACCCAGAGTCGATCCTTAACACAAACGACCATCGTTTATCAAAAGCCACCTGTAAACGAGTCCAAAGTATGAAATACATGCGTACCATAAACTCAAACAACTGCCATTTAAGGACAGGCAAATCGACCCTTAATATGAAGAGCCACGTAACAATTAACCCAGTCAAGGCGGTAACGAGATAATGTCCATTATCATTTAAAGCAAAACACCATCTGAGGCCGATATTTGATTGCACATAACTAAATGCTACGCAATCACCGGTGCACTTATCAATAGTTAAAAAGGCCACCTGACGTTTGTCGGTGCGTCTGAATGATTCAGTATGTTGGCCAGGTCGATGCGGTTGGTTGCGATTCGTTGCCGGTAGCTGGCGTCTGATCAGGCGCGGCGACACTCGATAGCCTGCCCTCGACGGCCCCAGCGGCCCCAGTCACCCGCCGGAGCTGGGCGGGGCACGGCGCTGCTGGTCCGAGGCGGGTCCGAGGCGGGAGGTCACCACACCGTCGCTGCTGGTCCGAGGCGGGAGGTCACCACACCGGCGCTGCTGGTCCGAGGCGGGAGGTGACCACAGCGGTGCTGGGCAGAGGCGGGAGGTGACCACACCGACAGACCCGGCAGAGCCGGCCCGAGTCAGACTGCAGGCGGCAGAGGCAGTCTGAGTCACCATGGAGGTGGTTCAGCTGACGGCGTGGCTTCTTGCGCTGCTGGGAGCCAAACCTGCTCAGACGAGCTACGCTGACCATCTGTGAGTCTGCCCCTTCACAGCTGTTGACTCCTTGCCTGGTTGGCCCTGGCCCAGTCATCTATCTGTGCGTCTGCCCCGCACCTGTTGACGTCTGACTCCATTTTGTCAATAGTGGAATTGGTAACCTGACATTGACCTTGACGTTTCCACAATACTTGATATTACCGCCAATGGAATATAATTGCATAGCCTAGGGTGTGCCAAAACAACACGATTGTTGCCAAATATTCGTGCTGCTCAGGGCTTGTGTAGTTCTCGTAAATCTGGCGAGTTGAATGGTACCATTTTTAGCCATCATGGAGTTGGGATAGAGTTCCTCAAAAGGCTTAAATTTTGGGGTGTACATGAACCCTATTACGGGATAAGAAAGATTACAATCTGCATGGGGCTCCGGCAGACAGTTGCGTCAAGTTGGAAGCATAATAAGTTTTTTTCGATGACGCTTAACCCGAATATTGAAAAAGATGATTTTTTGTCTAAAAAAAAGGTTTTGAAAAAAATATATATCATTTTTGTTTATATCATGATGGGATTGCTGACAAAAATTATGGTCCCGATATATTACTTTGTAATCAAAATATCGAACCTTAACAAACACGCGCACTGGAGATGGGTATGCCACTAAC
>VOPJ01008560.1:0-11497 GCA_014673585.1 Semibalanus balanoides | reverse complement strand
GCCATTTCGGCAGCAAGTCACTATTTCTAGCTAAGCCCCCTGGAACTGTCACGAGAGCCGGCACCAATACCTGCGGCGGCACGGGGGCGCCCGGCGCGGGGCTGCGGTTACCTCCGGTTTCCAAACCCATTCATAAGTCGCCGAGTTCGTAATTAGTGCCTTGTGCACTGTGCAGACGTAGTAATTACGTGCACCCGCTGCCGGAGAGAGGGTCGTGGCAGCAGCGAAGAACAAAGAAAGCAGGGGACCTGATACCAGGGTCACGGCGACTTACACATACAAGAAGCGCCTGTTCCCGTTTTTGTTTAAAGTTCGGAGGTAAATACAATTAATAGCATCCAGCAGCAGTATGAATCGTTCAGTGACAAGCCTACAATGCACACATAATCATGTTACGTATTACCGCCAAACGCTAGAGGCTCCAATAAACGGAATAGTAACATGACACCATGGCGACTGTGGGCTCGCCTACCAAGCCTCCTTGGGCCCCCGTACCTACATACTGGTCCCATTATGTAACGTAAACGGCATGCCCACAATAAATCCAAAGCACCCGTCTATTCCGAAAAACACCTCACTAATCCTCCGCGGACAAGCCGTGTCCTCGAGCGCGGCAGACGTCACAGACGTCACCTACCCGGCTCCTCTTCCATCCCGCCGCCGCCGCCGCCGCCGCCGCCGCCGCCCGGCCGCGCCGCCGCCGCCGCGGTCCCAGTTCAGGTTCTGTTGCGCACGCGCCACTACCTGCCACCCCTCCCCGCGCCGCTGTACCACGTGACCGGCTCGCGGCGCCACCGTCTGGCGGCGGGCGGCTTTAGAGTGCGGTCGGCCACGTGACTATCGCCGCGCGCGGCCGTGTCAGAGGTCAGCGCGTTGTCGTGCGGACAGTGCCGCAGGCGGAATTGAGACGCGCTGCCGGCCGTCTGGGGTGCAGTGGAGGTGCGCAGGGGTGCAGCTGGGCTGAAGCTGTGGACGGAGCGGGCCGCGCGGCCGGCTGGCTGGCAGTGACGGCCTTGCGGTGCGCCAGGTGACAGTGTGATCTCGTCTGACAGAGGAGGCGTCAGTCAGGTGAGTCAGAGGAGCTGGGTCACCGCTGAGGTCATCTCCAGCCTGAGCTGCAGGTGTCTGGTAGTCGTCTGTAGGCCTCTAGGAGATTCTAGAAGCATCTGGCGGTGGCAGGCGGCAGCGGCACGCGCCCCTTCCAGGACCCTCGCTGTCTCTCTGCTGCCGCCGCGTGGCGCGCACTCAGCCGGCGACAAGACGACCTCGTGCTGATGACGTCATCGGGCGGGCTGGCTGGCTGCTGATTGGCTGACGTGGGGCGGCTGACGGTCCCGTTGCGGTCTGTAGGAGTCGGGGCCCGGTGTCGTGTGTAGTCGCAGCTTTACGGAAGGGTCTCAGATACGGGAGAGGAGTGTATTCGTTCCCGGGCTCCGGAGGACTCAGTGTGGCGAACCTGCCTACTCATTTCTCAATAGCCGTTTTCACGAAGGACCTTTATTTACCGGGTAATTGAGGCGGATTGGGGCATTTGGATTAAATGAGGGGAGGGAGAAATTTTTGGCATTTTGGAATAGAGGACATTTTGGACCTAACACCTGTGTCACGTGGCCATAGCTTTAACACTACCCCCCATTTAAACCAAATGCCCCGATTGCCCCAATGCCCCAAAACTCCCCAATTACCCGGTAGATAGTCTTTCGTAAAAGCGGCTAATGTCTGTCTTTGATTTTGAAATTTATCGCACGGCATTGCTTAGGCTGTCAAGCTGCTCTTTATTTGTTGTTAAAATTTAAGTCCTGTTTGTATTGAATCGTAGGTGTGGGTCGGTTCCATTGTTGTTGTGAAACATTCATGACGCATCAACTTCTCTAAGATGCGTTAGTACACATTTGATTTATTGGCGAACTGCCAACGATTCAAGTTCTCATGGGCAGCAACCAAGCCATATAGCTATGACTTACAGAGCTCCTAATGCTGACTGCTTGGTATGAACCGGCTGCTTTACAAGCTTTTACTTGGCAAATTATACACAAGGCGTCGGAAAAAAATATACTTTAGATTTTAGTTCGTGCTTCAATATGCACGAGCATTTTTCTGGAAACTTGTCATGTTCATAGCTTGGATTGTGGCAAAACCGATGAACACAAAAATCAGTCTTTTAAGGTGTTTTCTGATATTGAAAAGGCGCTTTGTATGGAAGCTTGCATTAAAGGGACACTGTCCACTCAAAGTAAAATTTGATATGTTAAAGAACAGCCGAATTTGATAAGCCCATGAAAGTCCGTTTTTTAAATCAGCGCCAGTCGCCCAATATCGCCGTTCAAAGTTCAGTTTTCTTCCAGCCAATGAGGTCGACGAGTCCGCCACCACTAACTTACCAAAATGATAGGTGAGGAAAGTTGATGTATATGAAGGAAAGTTAATGTATTTTTTTTTTTACTTTTTACGAGGGATTTTTGTTTCCTAAGCATTAAATGAAGTTTTTTCCCCGCCGAGGTTTTTCTTATGAATTGGTCCCCGATTCCTGAGATACCAAATGGAAAAGAGTCTGTTCACGTTTCTCATGCAAAAAGACTCAAATGCGGGCAGAATCGCTAATTCAGTTAACAGGAACCACAAGTATAAGCGCATCGGGCGTCTCATCCAATTGCAATAGCGTCAGCTGACGTTGGTCTTTTCAAGTGATATCCCTTCTTGTGATTACATTAATTGAGCAAAACGCTCATGTACGTAGTGGTGTGTATAAATCGAACAGTTTTTAGATTCTTAAAAGTAATGAAATTAATTATTGTTTTTTGTTATTTGCGCTTTTTGGATAAGAGTTTAATGGCTATGAAAAATCATAAGTGGTCCTTAGGTCTTGTTTAAGCCTGTTTTTGCGATATCATCCGGAAGAGGCAGTGTCCCTTTAACTCAGAAGCCTTTCAAAAATTGACAATATTGAATTTCAGTTTCAACGCCTGGCAACTTGCTTAAATATTTATCAAATAGCTTTGTGTTCAACACATAATTTGAAGACGGTACATTTCCCCGCAAAGTGGTGCATGTTTCAGCATTCTTTATCCTACAGTTTCCGAGCACCGACGTCTATACTGAAAATGATAATTTGAATATGTTAATTGTCAATTGCTGTCCACGTGACACGTGCTTTGGTCTGAACGATATGTAATACGTCAGGCGAATCATTCTCTATCGGAGTGTGTTTATTGCATCATCATCATCATTATCATCATCATTTATTTCTTAAAGCACTCCATTCAACGTGGCTATTACGGCTTAGTGTCAAGTTACAGGGACAGCCACAGACATTTCAGACATGGGTAAAATATAAACATATGATCGGGCGATACAATTATAAAATCCTAAAAGCATGCCGCTGCGACCCTCGGTTGCCAAGCTATCGGCCCGGGATCCACGCGAAGGTTGCCCGTTTTTCGCGATTTCTGAATTGTTCGTTTCCTTGGCGCACGAATGTCCTCAAAAATGCACTTGTTTAGCTCGAATACCAAATTAAGGTGACCGGCCCAGATTTGAGGAGGAAAAAGGGTATCTTTTTGCCGCAAAACGATGCCCCCGGCCCACGTAGAGAGTTTGGATCCGCCAGTGGCTACCGTTGTGTTTGTGCTCTGAGCAATACCCAAACGAATTGAATATTTTATTTTTTTTATTCATAGTTCGATATTTTAACCCTCGCCTTACTGGTAGGCCCCCTGAGATTTTAATACAATAATTTCTTACACATGCTTACGCAGATCAGATGATCTGATGATCAGATGATCATGCGGTGCATCTTGCTGAAATTTGTAGTAACTGAGTTTACAACAATAACACGTATTCTTAAACGTTTGTAATTGCAGTCGAATAGTTTGGGAGCTAATGACGTTTTAGTGACGTCATGTTGGTGGAAAAACGTCAAATATTTGAAAAACAATAGAAAATAGAGTTTTGCAGCAAATGGCAAACAGAAAACGTTACTGACATTAAAGGGAGTGTGCCTACTCACATTGGTCATGTGAAGTTGTTGACGCTAGTCTGTAGAACAGGATTTTCTGAATTTAAGCCATATGCTTCATTTCCCCAAGATTCAGCTTTAGTTTGCTTAATAGTTTGGATAGTCGCCAGATCACATTCTGGAAAGAAATTTAATTTATCATGCGCCAGAGAGCTTCGCTACTAGAAGCATTGCTCTTAAATTACAACTGCTACTATATTGTGAGCTCTGGCAATCGCAAACAACTTCGGGTGAGTCTGATAACAGGCTTGCCGAACAGATCCCTTGATCACTGGCTAAAACAAACCATACATTGCTCACGAAAGGGTTGTTTATCCGTCTTCACCAGTGCGGCCATCTGGATGAGGTAGACGATCTTCGCTACTCTGTTGTATAGTGACGATCGTTATTGAGTTTTTGAAACAAAGCAAATGCGAAAGACAGAATATAAGTTAAAAATTCACTAAGGAGCTCCAGACGTGAATTTTATTCGTAACCAATAATCAAACCGTGTTGGCTTTTTACTAAGAAAAAATGATTTGACATTTCAATTTAGAGTAGGCACACTCCTTAAATAACCATTTGCTTTAAGATGATGTGAGCTCGGAATTCCCCCCCAAGAATTGGTTTTTTGGATTCGAAAAAAGTCAAAAAAACTATTAAAAAAAATCACTACAAAAAACAAAGTTTCCCTAGATAGTGCTGCTAGGGGGGATTCAAAGGGCGTGCGGTACACTTCTTACGCACTTTGCTATGAAACTCCGCGTTCCTGGGGTGGGCGTAAGTTTGGTTGCGGAAGGAAGTCGGGGGATCAAAGAAAAGAGGGGCTGATTGGTGGTTATTTAGTACATAAGCCAGTCGTAAGCGAGATTAAATGCCCGATTTACGCACGTTAAACGTCGACGGCCAGCTTGGACGTCGCGGATAGTAGTTCACTCGTAAGGTCGAAAATCCGATCGGGGTGTCAAAAGCAAATTTTCGGACTTGATTTAATAGCGGGGGGCTGTGGAACATCGGCGATTACATCGGAGGAAGAGGGGATGGGCATCAGAGGTATCAATCTATCAGCACTGCCGTAACCGAGGGCCTCTCGTCCCGCACCGCCTCAGTCGACATGTGAGAGGCATCTTGAGTGGTCGACTGTGTCGGGGTGGTCATAGGCCAGTTCGAGCTGGCCCATGGCGGGCCATGTCATCTAACCCCATGTTAGCGCTTTCAATGACAGTCGTCTGCGCGTCTCGATCACGCGATCGACGACTGACCTTCCTCAGCAGACGCAACGAGCATGGGGCCTTAGCGGTTGAAGGCGGCTAAGTGGTTATGAGGGGCGAACAGTCAGCAGAGGCCGGAACCGGGCGTCTAACACAAACACAAGACTCATGGGGTAGGGACGGGTAACGACGACGGAGACGAGTTTGCGTTGGTGCTGGGCGACACACAACCACACACACACACAACACGCACACACACACCAGCACACACCCACACACACACACCACACACACACGGAGCACACACAACCCACACACACACCACACAACAACAAAAACAACACGGTCAGCAGCGCACACGCACACGCACGACGCACACGCACACGCACACCACACGAACACAAACACACATACACACGCCGCCCATGGAAGAAGAATGGCAGTCCGTCTAGCGGCGGGAAAAAGGTTTCTTTAACAGAGAGCACATGTTAAGTGACATAGCTACGAGGTCATCCGACGGTCATACGTAGTTGAGTGTTGCAATAACTCGATTATATAATAAGGATAAGACGCACCAAATTGTATCAATTTGCTTGACTCGTTCAAGGACGAATCGAATCATATACAATGACCTATTGGGTCAACTTGTGGACCTTGACCTGGGTCAAATTTTTTCAATCTGCGTGTTTGCAGGTATGCATATGATATGTTTCGAGCGTCTTTGCGGAGACGAACACGATGGTGTCAAACTTTTTTTTTTGTATATTGATGAAGAATAAGATGTTGTTTCGATGAAATGCTACCTTTTCTTAAACCTGCATTTTGGTTATGGATCATGTTATCCCAAACAAACATTAGTTTTTATATCACATGGGTAGCCCACAATGTTAGTTAGCATATGCAAGTATCAAATTGGAAAACTACTTTTCTTCTTATACATGTTGTATTAGAAAACGGATGAGACGGCTACGCGCTGACTTACGCGGGGAAAATAAATCGGTAAAGTTAGCGCGTAAGTTCGACCACCTTACGACGACTTACGCCGACCAAGCTAGCTCGCCAGCGCAGGTTGGTCCGAGCTTCCAAAATGGTTCCGAGCCAACTTACGCACCATCGTAGCTACGAGCCGCTTTGCGCGCAGTTGGATCCCCCCAGCCAAGAACTAGAATATGTGAGAGAACTGATTATAAACAATCAAAAATCAAAGCAACTTCTCTTTTTTTGACTGAGTGATGGCTCTCAAGTGAAAGAAACTTGTGACGTATTTTTTTTTTTACTTTTTGGCCAGATTTGAACAAGTTAACTTTTCTTTTTTACCTATTTTTGAAACAAAACTGGTTTATGAACATGCCTTTTTGTTTGCATTTATCAAATTATAATTTTGAGGTTTTCTGATCGCTATTCTGGACGTGATCGAGTTGAGGCTGCCTAATCGCCCAATGGCCCATCTATGGTGACGATTTCTGTGACCCAAGAGGTTAAAAACTTACCCAGACATAAAAATCGATATATGGTCAGATCAGCTAATACAACGGCCAACAACTTGATGCTAACTAAATCATTTTATTTTAATAACTTTAATAGTGAGGACTGACAGAGCAAAAACGTTATTTTTGAATGTGGTCATTTTCGGGTCAATTACTTGACCTGGAAGCTCACCCGTTGACCTGAAACCTAAAAATTGCATACTGTTAGAACCCTCATATGACAGGCACCATGCTGGTTTTTACCGCGTTGCTCTATGCTGCTTGGTTTGAAAGTTAACAGGTGGGGCCTGTCAGACCCACGTACGGCAAAGGTGAGAAACGGTCCCAAGGTAAACGGCAAGGCAAGGGTTAAAGGGAATAGTTCACCTTAAAAAATGAGAAAAAGCTCAGAAATGATGAAGAGAAGCAAGAAATTAAGTATCATATTACTAGTAAGTCAATAAAACCTATATTTATCGCGGGAAAAAGCAGAATTAAAATGTCAATTATGTTGGGATATTCATATGTTTTTCCTCTAAGTAATGCAAACATCAGCTTGCCTGTAGAATTCACGTATGTCATCAAACGTCATCGATTTGGGAGATGTGGGCGCATACAAAGACGTACTTGCCTAATACTTGTAAGGATGAGGGAGAATTGCAACGCTTTTAGAACACGGGAGGATTAATTCGAAGTACAAAATCACGTGCTTATTCATTTATTTATTTGCGCGAAGTCACATAGATAAAACAAAACGGCAAAGAATAAGAAATATCTTTGCCGCTTATTGGTGTTATATCGAAGAAAAAGTTTTTCCGTGGTGTCATCTATGGATGTTGAAAGTTGTGTTAAAATATGTTCAACTTGCTTTACCATGTATTCATTTACGACAAATTATCAGTGTAGGTATTTTGCATAATCAGTGAGTGAAACGAGAGCTGTATTCCTGGAACCCGATTGCCACTCAAGAAAGCAAGCAAGATGGGAGAGCTGATTTTCGGAGCATCTGTAAGACTAGTAGCGTCTGAATAATTTCGGCTGAGAATGTGTGGCTGAGAATAAACGTTTTATAGACGATTTAAGCATCAAATCACGGATAAATCCTCACAAAGTTTATTCTTGCAATCCAGGGAATGAGAGCGGTACTGAAACGATTATGTTTTATGTCCAGTTCAGCACTAAGTTTTCATCAAACACTTTTTCCCAAAGTCTTATGTCATCTCTACGTCAGTAATCATGCGTCACATCAGCCAAAATAACCAATCAGGCGATGAGTTACGCGGTATACCCGGTCACGACTAATATTAGACTGGAATATTAAGATGATTAGAGGTTTCTTGGAAAAGTGTGAAGCTCTCACAAGTCATTTTCGAGCAGCGCCACAACCTTGGCAGTATGTCAACTCAAACCTATGTTAAAGGTGAACCCTATGTTCATAATCGATTTATTGCCTTGTAAAATCGATTATGAACTGTTCGTTCGCGGACTGGGCAAAATCGCAATAAAAATTAATACGCAAATCCGGTTATATTATCTCATCTGCCCACCTGAAATAAGGGGTAATGTTGGAACACAAATGCAATTTCGTTCGACGGCAAGCATTACAAAGTGCCGTTTTCAAAACGCCACAGCGCGATCGAACCGAAGTTACCGAACCGAAAATATAGTGCCCTGCGATCGAACGACTTTCTTGGTATTTGCGGCATGCCAGTTGAAGCAAACCATCGTTTCGCAAGTGGCTCTGTATTTCGCGTCAGTGCGCACATTAGTGGTATGTTATTGGTGGCTGGCTATTCAGCATGCTATTGGTGGCATGCTATTGGTGGCTGGAATACATGCTATTCAGCTGAAGATAAACTGCTCTTCTGATTTGAACACCACAAACAAGTATTTCTGGTGAATGATGGCTTCTGTCATTATGCATCGCTTTTGAAATGGCGAACGTTTTTTTTAACATTACATAGTTCGTCATCGGCAAGGCTGGCCCATGGGCCATGTGTTGGGTCTTCGCTGGACCTGGGCTGGGCCTCAACTTAAACCCGCGAGCTTCTGGGGTATATTCCGTAACGCGACTTACTGGGGTGGCTATTTATAGCCCCCCCCCCCGATCTACGGACCACTGGACACACCTAAAAATAAAATGGCATTCGATTAGCCCTGCAATTTTTCAGGGAAAACTAATAATTGTTAACGCTCGAGGGTCACTGATGACGTCACAGGTCACCGTCGCAAAGTGCAATGTTTGACCGTGTTTCAAACTTCGATGGGGAATTCGTCGGCGCAAAAAATGCCGATATTAAACGCATAAGCAGTTGACGATAAAATCAGGTATGAGTTCGTGTAATGATTCGTAATTGATAACTCACAAGTATATCATTCTAAGCTTGTTGAATGACCTGGGTCAGTCAAGTGTCGTCTGGATCACGAGGTCAAGAACTAGTAAAAGTAAAAAGCAAAAAACCGGAAAAATGCATTTTTTGTATGCGATGGGGTGGTTATTGCTGTAGACGTGAGGGTGTCGAGTTGGTTTGATAGGTCGTAAGGTAGTCAGGCTTTGGACGATATCGACTTTCGAATGATACGATTTCATTGGGGCCTTCTCGATCAGGGGGTGCGTGGGAAAAGAGATCTGCGGAAGCGGGGCAGTACGGGTCGAGAGGGGCGGGAGCGGGACAGGGGCGGGGGGGGAGACGAAGACGGGAGTTGAGTACGCAGGAGAGTGGGGGGACAGCGGGGCGGGAGCAGGAGCCAGGGCGGGGGGGGGTGACGTAGGGGGTTGGGCGAAGGGTATTTAATCTTTTTTGATAATTTCTGATTGTTATTTGAACAATTTTGTAAAACATAGTCAAATGCTTTGTTTCTCAAAATTTTGGATGTACATTAAAATTTCGAAAATCCGTGATAGCGTTCGAATAACCAGGAATGTTCTTATCATTTATTTTGTTGTGACATGTCATATAAATTCGCTTTAAAAGAGCACTACTTTACAGCGTCCAAAAAGCTCTATATTCACTAACAAAAAAAACGCAAAAAAATGACGTCACTAATGAGCGTGATTTCCGGGTGTGACCTATCAATGTGGTCCTCCTCATGGAATGTATGCCGTATAGTGACCGAGAAAACCAACCTGTGTTCTTGGCCAAGTCAGAAATGCGACTTGTTTCACTCGATTGGTTACCTATATGGTATAGGGCCACGTCGTCAAATACACGACAAACGACATGCCTCCACTACCTGGCGCTTCGTAGGTGCCACAGATGTCAGCGAGCCGTATTATTCTACTGTCACCATTCTTCATTGGTAATTGAACTCGTGCTCGTTAAACATGTTTTTATTATGGATATTTCATATTTGTATTGTATATGCATTGTATTCGCACTTTACATGTAGTTTGTATTGTTCAGGTATGATGTTTTACGTTGTCTTTAATATGTAAAGTTTTTTGATGTTTATTTTATTTTTATGTGCAAAATATTTTGACATAGTTTTGAATCTTATCTTGACTCACCTGTAGTGGGGCGTGTCAGCCCCGGTTGGTGATATTTATCAATATAAACAAATAAACAAAATAAACAAATATAATAGCCGCATCATGTTATCATATGTCACGGCCAACATGTGTCAATTTAATGTGAAAGAAAGACGGATACTGAGAGTATTTGGTGAGCGATAAACCCGTGTTGTTTAGCAGATTTGATTTGCCAAATAGTTGAGAGGGAGTATAAATAGCCCCCCCCGCCCCCAGTGAACTCGCGGGTTTAAGGGAAATCACTGGGCTCTGGGCGGGCCTGCAGGCTGGCTGAGAATGTTAAAGTAATGCGCGCGCCGCGCAAGCCAGGTCAGATAAAGAACAACAGTTTAACTCTGCAGTAGCACACAGGTGACGGGTGAGTGATATGATTTGTCATTTATATTGTGCAAGTAAATATGCTTGCAAAATGATTGTAAGTTTGGTGAAAATAATTGTATGCTTAATCTAAATAGTCCGGACCGGGTATGGGCCTCAATATTATGAATTTGACTGGACCTGGGCTAGGCTGGGCTGGGCTGGCCTGGCCTGCGCTGTGCTTGGCTGGGCTGGGCTGTGTTGGGGGTCGGTGAGCCCATGACGAACTATGTTTAACAACCATCGCCAGATCAGCATAACGGTCCCTATCCCACTTCGCACCAAACAGTGAGTTGAGGACGTTAGGGTGACCAAAGCGGGACACGCCATCCTCATATTTACGCTGAACCTGCTGACCCATATGACCAGAGTGTCAGTCGAATGGTATGTAATGCGGCTTTGATGTGACACGGCTCCTGCTTCTGCCTTGAGGAGCTGCAGCTTCATTGCAGCCTGTTTTTGTTTCTGACTCAGCCATGACTGAGTCTGTCTGCCATCCGTTAAAAATGACCCACCAGTCAGGCCGGCTCGCAGGCGATGCAGTCTAGATTGGTGTCGTCCTGTGTGTCTGCCATCCGTTAAAAATGACCCGCCAGTCAGGCCGGCTCGCAGGCGATGCAGTCTAGATTGGTGTCGTCCTGTGTGGCCCACTCAGCCAGCTCAGATATCATCTGTCTGTTGCCAGCTTCTGACGTCGGCAGGCCGCACGGAGGCGCCGCCGCTCTATGCCTGGGCTGACAGTAGGCATAGCTCCTTCAGCAAACATCGCGTCCGCCCGCTGCTATGTTGACTGGCGGCGGCGGCGGCGGCGGCGGCGGCGGCAGTCGACGGCGACGCGCCGGCGCCGCCCGCGCCACCCCCGGCGCCGGGACCGACACCCTCCGGCGCCGTGTCGGCACACACAGACAGACAGACACACAGACGGACGGATGGGCTGACG
>VOPJ01008559.1:10714-22841 GCA_014673585.1 Semibalanus balanoides | reverse complement strand
AAAATTTAGTTGGAAAATTGTGCTTAGGCCGCGAGACGGTGCGATTTTTTTCTTCAGTTTTTGACTGAATAGCTGGATTTTGATCGCTATAAAGAATACTTTACGATAAATTGTTATCTGTCCCCGATTTTTTTAACTTTCCCAGTTTTCTCCTACGATTGATTTCCACGTTCAACAGGGAATGCGCGGGCAGGGCATGCTTGTATTGAATGCCCCCAGACTCCTGCGGGGGATTTGTCCCTGATGCCCCCCCCCCTGCATCAGCCAGTGGCCTCAAATATCTTTGTTGATTTGTGCTCTTCTCACCTCGGCGAACCTTATGCCATCAAATATTTTCCTCTCCAAGCAAAATCAAAATAACAATATTTGGCCGAAAAGTGAGGGGGCCATAGCGGGTTCCTGCCTCCCTCTCCTACCCCTGATCCTACGCTTATGATGCTCAGCTTTGTATTCATGTGTTAGACGCTGGGAACTGCTGCTTTACGAACAGCACGTCTACTTATATTTCTGCTCCTAGATGGCACTAGTAGTAGGCACCTGGAGTTATGCTGTACCGCATAGCTTGGAAGCTGAGAACGGCGCGCTGGAGGAGGAGGTAACGAGTCATTTTGGTCATCAAAACGTGATAGCTATAGGCGCTGAGAACGTGGTATCAGAGGTCACCTATCACCTATCATCTATCACCACCTATCGCAATGTTAAGGTCACAAAGGACCTTAAAATTGTATGTCAATGGCTTCCTCTCGTCACAAGCAACACGCTCGTTTTTTAATCGAAGCCCTAGCTCAACTAGCGGCAAACACCATGGGAGTCACCCCCCCCCCCCGCCCCTACCGAACATGAATTTGCCCTACCCCGGCGAGGAATGAGCATTTAACAGTAGAGGAAATAGAGGCACTGGCGTAGCCAGGGGTGGAGAAGGGGGTCAGGAAAAAAATCCTCCCATCCGTTCCACACTCGACAGGGGTGGCAATATAGATAAGTCCCTCCCCCCCCAAAAAACAAACAAAAAAACAAACACTGAAGCTGGTGATGAAAAAAAGGTACTGACTGAAAAACAATTTCTTGCGGAAAAGTGAATAGTTATTTTTGCCATGTTCGTGTTTCCTGTATTTGGTACAGTGGCGTCGTCAGGATTTTTAGGTTGGGGGCAACATTATTTCTCTCAGGGGAACGTCTGTGGTAGAATCAAGTTTCGCTCCTGAGCCATATTCTGTTGACGGAGGGGGTATGGTCGGGTTGTCAGAGAACTGCATTTTAGCTAGTTATATTTTTTGTTCAGGGGGACCAAGGCCCCCCTCGCCATGTCCATTTACCAGACATATGCGCAGATCCCAAAAACGTTTCCAGTAAGGAAGCTTGATCCCAGATTTAATGAGATTCTAGCATCAGCTTATAAATATCCAGGATTCATTGCACCGGGATCGGGACCACAGATACTAAACAATTGGCAAGGGATTCATTGGAATCTCACGGGTAAAAATAATATATTTAGTGTCGATGGACAAACCTCTGGACGCAGTCAATGGACGCAGTCCTACCAACATTTTTCCTGACCTCAAAATCTCTTCGGATCTGTATCGATCTCAGGGTCCCCAATCAGAGGTTGTGGTAGGACAAGCTGCCCTGCTTGCCCCCCCTCCCCCCCGTGGTGACGCTACTGACTTGGTAGCAATTTTGTAGCTGTAGGGCTGGCACGAAGCCAGGATTTGTCTCAGGGGGGAGAACGTCAGTGAAATAATCAAATTTTGCTCCCAAGTCATATGATGTTGACGGAGCGAGGTAGGGTCGGGTCGTCAGAGAATCTCATTTTATCTAGTGTACATTTATTTTCTCAGGGGGAATGCCCCTGTGACCCCTTTCACTACGTCCCTGCAGTAGGGAGTAGAGAAAGTGTCGTGTCTGACGTTATTTTGATCTGGAGCGATTTACAACCAACGTAGCTTTTGCACGGTGGGGATACGGCATGGATACGATAACCAGTGAGGTTTATCCGAGGTGCCAGTCTGCAAAACGTGGCACGTTTCGACGAGATCTTGCTGGGGCTGGGTTGGCACCAACATATTAAAATTGGGGCAGCTTTGGGAAATTTCGGGTCAGCTTTTAAAATTTTAGTGTAAAAATTGCATCGATAAATTTGTCTCTGCTATCATAATTTTACTTGCCAATACAATATTTTTGTGCAGGGCAACCTGTTTTTTAAATCATATTTTTTCTCTCTAAATATTGTGATTTTTTTACATTATATAGAATATTGTTTTTTATATCATATTTCGATCATACCGAGTAAGAATTTCCCTTCATTGTATCTTAAATAAGCACAATGTTCGCAGTTGATAGTAAAGAAATTACGGCCCATTAGGAGGAAATGGCGCGAAGTAGCCGCCATCTGTCGTAATTGTGACGATAAAGTACTGGCGTTTATATTGTTTTTGAGAGCACTAAATACGGCGAGAAATCGTTCTTTGAGTATAAGTAAGTTATACATTTGCACTATATAAATTGTGATTTGCTTACGACCTGATCCTCCGGTCAAGAACCCGGAAGCCCCAAGCGAAATTATATACCCTCCACCTCCCCAAAAAATAGGAGGTTGGATTTGCCATTGCATAGAGGCCGCCGTAATATTATTTGGATAAGCCATTAACTAATATTGTGTAAAAGTGACCTGTCTCTTCATAAGACAGCACATAACCACTTCAGTACGTTGGCGTGCCACTGATTTTGTACTTATTTTCTTTGGAAGTGAAGAAGAAACCGTTTTCGGAAAACCAAGCTTGATTACAAATGAAACTGATATTTGGTCGCATCAGTTGTGCTTCTTGTGAATAAAACCTGCTGATGCTTGAGGTAACTTGCTTTTACACTTATCACAAGACATCTCGCCATGTAGTTGCGTAAGCTTCTCGAAAGAGAGCAGAGACGCGTTTGGAAAACCCAAAAGATTTCTGCCGAGAGCCGGTAGCTTCGCCGAGCTCTAGGCCACAATACATCTGCAAACATGTATCAAAACTACTCCGTCATCCAGCTATTTCGCCACACTCGTGTATTTCTCGAACCACAGCCTCTTCTGGGTGCTTTGTCTCCCTTTGTCAACTTGTCCATTGCACCTGTCTGTTCCCAATATCCAGTTTTCCGAAGCATTTTACTTTTATCAATGTAACTGCGTATGCTACTGTTACTAACCGAAGGTTACACTCTTCCTCTCCACAGAGGGTCACTGTCAAGTGTCTAGTGGTAATGTGAATGTTATATGTGTCACTGAGGACAAACATTTTAAAGGGAGTGTGCCTACTCACATTGGTCATGTGGAGTTGTTGACACTAGTCTGTAGAACATAATTTTTCTGAATTTAAGGCCATGTACTTCATTTCTCCAAATCACTTAGGTTGCTAGATATTCCAAAAGTGGTTAATTCACATTCGACGGAACTTAATTATCGACTAATTCGCCCAGGAGAGCTTTCGCTTCTAAAGCATTGCTCATACATATACAAACGTTAGCATATTACAGGTGCGGTACGAATAAATTAAGGAAACTTTCAGAGCAACCCGGTTTAGCTTATATCAAAGTTACTTGATTAACGTAGGTCAGGGTAACACCGCATGAAACTGCCTCATTATGTTGCCTTGTCAGAAGTGGTTTTACGTTGTATAGCTGTGTCTGCACAACCAATGTAGAGCCAGAAAAGGGAAGCCCATGTCGTCAGGTTTCGCGCCCGGGTCGCCCCCGGGAACAGATGCAGAGTCAAAACCACAAAGGAAAAAAAAACGATCATTTCGAGCGTCAAGACATGAATTGCTAGCAAAGTAGCTGCTGGCGAACCCTGAAGCTGTTTCTCGGACAAATGGCCACAAAAATGCTAACACCTGATGGTTATTGGGTCATCTACCAGGTGAGGGTCCCATTCTTCTTGAAAAGAGGCCCTGTGGGTGAATGCCGATCCAAAAATACCATGTGATGACACGGTTGTCAAGCCCATGGATGAAGGGCATCGAGAAACACTGAACCAACGTGTTCCAAACAGGGAACGGTGCACCCGCCCACGGACGCCAAAAAGACGTTAGAATCGTTAACAGAGAACCTGAAGGAACTCTGGCAGGAAGGACATCTGACCCCTAGCTCACCTGACTGGCAGTCCTTGCGCATTACTTTGCTGGGCGTTTGTAGAAGGTGAAGTCAACAAACATTCCCCACAGCCACTAAAAAAGGTCTCCCAAAGAATAAACCACGCAATGATGGCAAACTTGCAGTAGACCATGGTGGCCAGTGTCTGCCGTCCCTTCCACAGCCTAATCAGCGTGTTACGAAGGTTAAAGGCATATTCATGGAGTAAACCTGGTAGCAAATATACCAAGGAACATGTGTGCAAATTTTCAGATAAATATTGCCGTTTTTCTTGAAATTATGACCCTTTTTGTGAATAAGAAATGTATCTCCTTATTTATCGTCCGCACCCTGTATATCACCCACTCCAATAGAAAAACAACTCGTGAGCACTGATAGCAGCGCCGAACATAAGCAACCTCGGATAACTATAAACAAAACCCATACATTGCTCGTATAGGTTTGGCTTATCGTACTTTGGTGCGCCATTAGAGTAACATCTTCGTTACTCTGTATAGTGTGACGATCGCTAAAGTTTTGAAAACAAAACAAATGCACAACAGAAATATAAGTAAAAATACCAACTTAAGGGGCGCCAGACTGAATTCATCGAACCAATGATCCAAAACCATTAGCTTCTTACCGTATGAAAAATATATTTGACATTTCAAAAGTGTAGGCACACTCCCTTTAAGTAATTATCAACTGATCAATGTCAGCATACTGTTGAGCATTGCAAGTGAAGAGAGTGGCGACAAAGGAAAGCTGTACATTGCGCTGTTACCCGGCATACCTGGAAAGAGTACGTTCCGATATTTCTAGTCATCCTGTGCTGATTTTGGTTGTCAAGTCTGTTCATATCTTTAGTTGCTGTAATCATGAAGTGAATTGGGAAACCTTTTGTACTTCAGTTTTTAAGTAAGTACGTTTTGTATTGAGGCATGTCAGTTTCGTTCGCACCTTAACATTTAATAAGTTTCTTTCGACTGCTTGGCCTTGAACGGTTGTGCGCGACTGGGTTGATGCGCTTTTATAACACTTCCTGTTTTGGTGTACCTGGCAGGTTCTTACGGTACCTACGGTACGACGGTACTGCTGCCCACGCACTGCTGACGAGACCAAATAAATGTAGAGATGATGCCATTACTTTTTCTACCCCCATCCATTGCGTCCAGTAGTGCATGCATACATTCTGATGGCAGCATCGGATGCCGCATCAATCAATGCTGTCCTATTTGGGACAAAGGAGAACGGGGCTGTGCCACGCCTAGGCTTTGTGTGCCGTTTTTGCCCATTGCAAAATAAAACAACCTCGCCTGGGAAAGAGAAAGCAGGGAATTTGATAACTGACAGCTCTCATTCTCACAAACCTCGCATCGAACATAGGCCACGCAAAACTGAGCACAATGCGTTTGCATTTTTGGTAAGCAGGTTGTGTACGGCCGGCGACATTGGGATGAAACTATAATTATCTGCAGTGTATACACACACACACACACACACACACACACACACACACACACACACACAAACTACACACACAAACACACACACAACACAACACAACAACAACCTACCACACCACACACACACACACACCACACACACTATTACACACAACACACCACACACAACCACCACACACACACCTACACTCACACCACACACACACACACAGCACACACACACCACACACACACACACACACACACACACACACACACTATATATATATATATATATATATATATATATTCAGTTCAGCTAAAAATACACACTAAAGATAATCTACATAAATGCGTCAGTCGCAATGTCAGTTGCAGGAAGTTGAGACTGTAAACAGTGTGCGCAATCAGAGATCCGCTCACCCTGGTCACCATTCGTTTGGCCACTGCCTCTCCTTCGCTCTGGTGCTCCCAGTTTTGAGCTAAGCAGACTTTAACGTCCTCGGTATCCTCTCGCATGGGGGAACGCTGGGCCTAACGAAACTTGACGACAGTCAGCAACCGTCTGTCGTTTAAAATCTGCCTGTCTGTTCAGCGTCAACCCACAGTAGTTATACAGAAACCTGGTGATGTGATTTAATTTTCCTTTTGCAGCCACAGTGTTTCAATGGTTATGGGAAATGTGAGTAATATTTGAACAGATATCTGCTATACTTCGCTTAGTCCCAGCCTGTTAAATTGTAAAAAGAACGTGTGCCTTCTAGGCTCTAGCATTTGCAGTTTGCAGCATTGACTAAGTTTCAGTGAAAACTGAAAGGTGTCTTTTAATCCGTACCTGCATATTCGTAAAAAGGAGCTCAGCCAGGATTTTGCGACGGGGGCTAACTGAAGTGGAATCCTTAGCACTGGCTGATGCCCTTAAAAAACATGAATTTGCCTGAAATTGGCCCTTTTTTGAGTCCACAATGGGCCCCTTTCAGACCCACGATGGGCCCCTCTGAGCTGCGACGGGGAGGTGCTTTTTTAGCCCCCATAGCACCCCATGGCTGTACCCCTGTGCGTAAATAACATTTAGCCAAATAAGTGGTAATGCTTAATGCTTATCATAACACATGTCTCAGGCCTGGTATGGGCCCTCTCAGACCTGGCATGGGCCCCCTCAGGTCTGGAATGGGACTTTTCAGAACTGACATGGGCTCTCCCAGGCCTGGAATGGGCCCTCTCCTGCAGTTTGAACTTTTGAAACTCAATTATTGAGATGTCGCAATATGTCGGATATCATTGTAATTGCCCCCCCCCCCCCTGTGACGCCCCCCCCGAACCGGATGCACCTGTCTCGAAAAATGCTGGCAACACCCCTGGTGCTGCACACAGTGGAATCCTATACAATTACTATAGCCCTCGCCCCCGGTATCAGGGGCGAGGGCATAAATAGTTTCATTGGATTTCACCGCGTTCAGCACCAACAGACCGGTGGTGGCCGATGGTGGTAGTGGACAGAACATTTGTTCTGCGCTGTAAATTGAAACATTGCGATATTAAGGTACTGCCTGATGTTTACAAAGCCCGGGAAGACAGGTCTCTTGAAGGGCTCAATTTCGGTTCAGGGTTTGTTTTTTCAAAATTGTTTGTCTCATCCATGTAATTAGTCTGCTTGGCCACAAATAATAGAAGGAATGTCATCGATAAAAGCTGGTAATTAATGTCAAGTGAAACGGTTTCTTCAAATGCACTTCTTTTCATCCATGTTTGCTGAGCGCACTGTAGGCCAGCGGCGCCTCAAAATCGTTTTTTAATCGAGAAACCGACTTTCCAATTCCGGAATTCACAAGTCATAGATCAATGTAGAAATGAGTGGCGCGTTCAGTAGTGGGATTTATTTTCATATCCGATCTGATCTAGGGGAGAATTTCAACGCCGAAGTCACCACATGCGCTGTTATGCTGAATCAGCTAACATACCGCCCCAAATGTGATGCATAGTTAGTTTCCCATCCTGCCGTATTTCATGATTTTATGGGGAAAATGCCTGATGCTTCGGTTCTAATGGTCAATTTACTTTTGCATTCCACCAGGTTTGGCACTCTGTCACATACTGTATTGTATTGATGCTGTGCATTAGGAGGGGTGTGAAAGAAGTCACGGTATAAATATGTATTCCATGTTACGGTAGAGATACACAAAAATGACCACAGAAGACCAGTGAGTTTTCATCGTTATTCGTTTCTCCAATGCTTGTTTAAGATGGTTCTGCAACGATTTTTTGCTTCTTTTTGCTCCTTTTTGATATATCACGATGAATTCCGACCACTGCACGGGCAATGCGGTACGCTGTTTTATTACATGCTTGTCGCGTTCGCTTTATTTCCTCAACAAATGCCATCATTGAATATGTTATAGTGACGATTGACGAAGGCCTTCTCTAAAAAGTTCTCATGGAGAGAGAGGGATATTTTGACTGGCTGATTTGCTTCGAGTTGGGGGGGGACTAAGCTCCTTTGTGTCAGCCGAAATAACGTGACCGGGGTAGGGGTGAATTGCGTCGTCGGAACAGTTCATCGTATTTTTCTGCCGTCAACTTGCATGGGATTTTTGCGGTCCACTGGGGGAAGGGGAGGGGTATTGCAACACTGCAAGGCGGACAAACCCTTTAGTTAACAGTAAAAATAACCATATTAACTGCGTCGGGATTCCGCTTGCTTATGCATTGACAGCTGATTAAAAAAAAAAAAAATCATGGGTGGAACTTTATATCTCTTGGGGAGGGCCCGAGCCCCCTACTGATTTCAAATTTTAACATTAGGCCTATGGCGTTGCATGGTAAGAACTGAGTTAAAATATAGAAAATTAACATTAGGGCCCCCCGAGCGATTTCATAAAGTTCCGCTTGTGTTTTCTTTGTAAAAGTTGTTAGGATTTTCTTTAGTTGCAGGGACTGAGACAATTTTATTCCGGTTTTAGGCGTTTTTTGGCCATTGCCGGATTTACCCTCCCCTCCCTGGATCAACTAGTTGTAGTCCGTTTCATGTATCCCTTTGCTAACGTCCAGGCGTTCGTTCCGTGTGTGATGTCCCGTGTTGTTCCGGTGATGTTTCGTGTTAATTATAGCGAGTTTTAATTGTGTATTTCGTGCTGACAAATGTATCATTTCCATATGACAGCAAAATATTATGAATAAATAAATCCGATTTTGAGTGGTGTCTTATTTGTGCTTTAGAAATACGTTATCTATATATCAATACATCGATACATTTTTGCATTTTATTATTTAGTGGCAATTTTCCGTGAAACGTTTATCCAGGTGCACCACATACCCTTATAGTATTTTATGTCTTGGCGATTGTGGAATAAGTGTCATTGGTCATTCCTACCTTGGTCTCCTTTTCGGCACCAACACTATCAGTAACAGTATGTGAAAAGTTAATATGAATACATTATGAATACATTCCTGTATGTGTGTTCACTCTAATGGTTACACTTCAGCTCAACACTTGGAAATAATTAACGGCCTTTAGACTCGATTTGATACTGAAATATTTCGTTTTATTGCGAGCATTCCGACACTTGAAAATTGTGTCAACTTTTCAATTATAAACAGATAAATAGACACCGAAAAACACCGGCTACACGGTTTATCTGAGGACTGGAAATTTAAAAGGTAAAATGGGTACCAGAATCGTAATCCACGCATCGAAATACCCCTGTACTCGTCATATTCCCCGCTTACTCAAGTTATCTGATTAAAAAGCGACTTTGAGCCGCCGCTGGCCCGCTGTGGAGCGGCTTCAGAGCCTGGAAGTACAAAGTTGAAGCTCGCTGCAAAATACGAAAAATATACCGCCAAACTAGGGAATCGTCCAAACAAACAGCCAACAATCTCCCTGCAGAGTTGTGTTTGTCTCTGCCTAGGCCGAGAACGCAAACACGAAGAGTCTCAGTTGTGACGGAGCGGATGCCATTACAAGCACCGTTTGCCGCGCTCACAGAGCTGGTGCTACCTCTCGCTGCCTTCTGGGACCGGCCTCCGTCGCGCTCTGCTGCTCCCGTACTCCGCGGTACTTTCTCTTCAGACAGACAGACATGCTCAGTTTGCCGACTTGGTAAAATTTGCACGGATTCTGGGCTTGCAGACTTGGCGCTGCTGTGAGTCGCCACTTTCAGCACAGTGGTGCAGTGATATATATATGTTACAGTGTGTTCGCGAAATTCGTAAATCCGCGGACTCACTAGGCAATCCGCGGAATACCTAGCGGTCCGCGGACTCCAACAATCTTGTTGAATCGTGTTATTCACGGCCGTGATCCGCGATTCACAAAGTTCTTCAGGCAGTCCGCGGATCTGTCGCGGAGCTCTATCTGGTTCCTGCTGAATAGACATTCCAGGGGTCCGTGCTCGGTTCCCACCATGAACTTGTCGACTTACCGGAACAGGCAAATATTATTCACAAAGCACTGTAGCACTGTTCGTGTGTAAGGTAATGACTGCAGTACAGCAAAAAGTGTCACAGCAGCACACAGTGCAAAAATTAATGAGCATATCACATATGCCACTATATATGTTAGTGTTTTGTTGTTGATAGCAGCTTGCTGACCTTCGATTGTCACCCTCTTGATCCGCTCACCGGCATCATATGATGCAGCCTTTTGTGGCGATCCTTTTCACGGTACGGCTATACGATACCGAAATTCGAGTGGGTGCATGTTGTGGTCTAAACAATATTGTTCACATATGCAGTTATATCAAAATTACATCTAAGTAAGGTGAACCGCTTCTGTCAGTAAAAATGTTGCATTTCAAAACCTATCTTGTATTATAAATATTGTAGACTGGCACTCATCAAATTCGTCATCTTTTAAAATCGGGAATGAAGCTAAAAGGTGAATTATTCGGTTACCTCGTTTCATCACTTCCACATAATTTGTTAGAAGTGGTACAAAGCATTTCTGACCATCAGCGTAGTGACCATGGCTAATCATAACTGCTGATTTCATATGATGCCACGCCAGTAGGAGTTAACGGCTTAACAATACACACGAATAACGTAAGAGATGTATTTCTGCATGGAACGATTGAATACAATATACAGCGTCCCGCTGAAACGATTGAAGACCATGCAATGGCTTCATTTATTGTAATACATCAGTGGAGCATTCTCACAGGTGCAACTTCGAGTTACATTACTCAGTCAGTTTCCTAAAACAGAGGCGTCGTAAATTGGGAGGGGTCGCAAAAAGGATATTTCCGCTTCCCTGTATTTCAGATGCATACCTACTCCAGGGCATGACCGTTCTGGTTGACTTGGACGTACTGGGATTTCTACTTGACATTTCTGACTTGAAACGACTTAGTCCAGTATTTACCGCGAAAATAAACTCAGGAAATTCGGCGGAATGACTGGAATGAATCGATAGTCCGCGGATTCCCTATGCAATTCGGGATGTCGCTGCGACTCTTCAGGCAATTTCGGGACTGCCTGAAGACTCGTGGAATCCGCGGAATCACGGCCGTGTAAATCGCGGATTCACAATAGTTGTTGTGACTCCGCGGACACCCTGGCATGTCCGCGGATTGCCTAGGGAGTCTGCGGTTTTACGAATTTCGCGAACACACTATAACATATATACAAGGTGTCCTAGAAAAGTGTACCTATTTTAAATTCGTGATAACGAGAGAACTAACAATGTCCGGGCATCCAAACCAAAACCAGCAGATAGCCTTGTCAATGCTATCTTATTGACAGCCACCCATGATCATCTCAAATGTTCCTCGACAGCAGTTACAGCACGTGCTCGAAGTGTCACCCTTTCCGCTCCAAGCACAATGTTGCCTTCTTCTTCATGTTGAGGAAGACAGAGCGACAGGTGGAGGCATGCACCTCTTTTATCTGCCGTCGCACCTCCAACTTCAGGTCCCGGATGGTCTTTGGTGCTGATTGGTAGACTCTAGACTTGAGGTGACCCCAAAGGAAGAAGTCCAATGGGGTCAGATCGGGCGAGTAGGCCGGCCACGGTGTGGGGGTTCCGAGAGCGATCACACGGGTCCCAAACTGCTCGCGCAGCCACGCCATGTTCGTGCCGGCTCGATGAGGTGGCGCCCCATCCTGCTTGAACCAGGATATGTCAGTCCTGCCATCATGCTTATTCTGTAGAGCCGTCAGGAACTTCTCCAACACGTTGTGGTAGCGTTCAGCGTTGACAGTGACTGTCTTTCCAGCGCCATCCTCGAACCAAAATGGTTCGATTATGCACTCGCTGCTAATCGCACACCAGGCTGTGCACCTCTCTGCGTGCCCAATCCTCTCGTCGATGACATCTGGTCGTGATCCGGACCAGATCCACCTGTTTTGCCGCTTGTGCTCTGCTTCGATGCGAAAATGCACCTCGTCGCTGAACCAGATCCGATCCAGGAATGAAGGGTTCTGCTCGCACTGTCTCAGAAACCAGGCACAGTAATTTATCCTCGTATCATGATCGCGCTCAGTGAGACGCTGGTAGATTGTGATTTTGTAGGGAGTCAGTCCCAGGTCCTCTCTCAACACCCTGTGTGCTGTCGACCGACTGCAGCCGGCCTCTTGGG